>APFE030003877.1:1705-68339 GCA_000404065.3 Pinus taeda
TATTTTAAGAGAGATTATATCTGACTTCATTTTGGAGATTTCTGCTTGACTGCTCTCCATTTTCTTTTCAGCTTCTTGTGCCTGCTTCTTGGCTTCTTGTAGCTCAGACTTAAGGGAGGATACATCTACCTTGTACTGTCCAATTTCTTCTACAAGTTTGTTCACTCTCTTGTGCCTTTGTTCAAGTTGACTTGACAAGGTATCTTCCTGCTTCTTTGCTTTATTCAACTGATTTGCCATGGATATGACTTCTTCATGATGCTTCCTTTTGCTTTCATCAAGTTCCTTCTTAAGCTTGGCAAGCTCTTCATCCCTTTCTTGCACTTGAAGCTTGATGAGGTCAACCTTCTCATTTTTAGATTCTATGATGGGTTCAGAATTTTCTTTTCGATTCATGGTCATGGTCAGTGCTCCCTTTGCATGAAGCTCATGCAGTCTGTCCCATATATCCTTTGCTGATGAATATTTTCCTAGATTCTTCTTTACAGAATCAGGCAAACTATCCAGGATTATCTTTGCTGCTCTTGCATTGTATTCCTTGGATTCTCCATCCATTTTACTATCATCAATCACTGACTCCCAAATTTCAATGCCTTCAGACTTTAAGAAAGTCCTCATTTTTATTTCCCATATATCAAAGTTCCCTTCAGACTTTAAAGCCTCAAACAAAAAGTTTACAAATTGATTTCCTTCTATTTTAACAGAGGAGGGAGACACAACCTTAGGGGATTTGGACACTTTCTTCTTTGACCTTGCCATTCTTAACTATTTTTAAAATCCCTGACTGTGTTTTTTTTAAAAACCACTGACTGCTTTTTTTAACAGCAACTCAAAAACATGAGGAATACCTGAATCCCTTTGGCTGAAACTTCACACAGCTGGAGAAGCTTTACAGCTACTGCAACAAGGGTCTTTCCTTCAGCTTCTTTGACACTTCAAAGAGCATGAACCTGCTCTGTCTCCATCAAAGAGCCTGGACTAGCTCTAATACCACTGTTGGGTATTTTTGCAATGGAATGGGAAAAATACCAAAACCCCAAAGTATAAAACACAGAGGCTATGCTCTGTTTCCTTTGCTCTACTCCAGGATCTTTACCCTTAAAAAAATTCACTGAACAGAGTAATGCACCACCATAAAAGATTTCCATTCATTAAAATAAAATGACTGATATACATTCATCCTCTTTGCTGAGAGGGATTTACCAGAAACAACATTAAACCAAAACTCTGTTTTCACCTGAGAATTTACAGAGACATATTCATCCTCTTTTACTGAGAGGGATTCACCAAAACATTACAAGATAAATTACTCTGCCTCCTATGAAATTTTACACCACTGTGTAAATATTTCATTTACATTCACTGCTGTGTGAAAAACAAAATTTACAGGGAGTTACAGGTTTACCTTTTCACTTGTGTGTGAAACTATTCATGGTTTTGAAACAAAACAACCCACTGGTTTTCATTTGCTTCCCCTCCTCCTGCACTGCTGTGCATTCCTTTTCTTCTTACATTACCAAGACAAAATGGTTTTTACCCTGCTGCATTTCATTCCAAAAATGACATACATTATAACCCAAAAATATTCACTCATGCACTTCTGTGCGTTCCTCTGGTTTTTCTTCGTTGGTTTTTACAGGTGCTACTGACCCTGTTCTTACTTTCACCTCATGCTTTTACATGACAATCACCTGGTTTCCTTTTAATGGCTGCTGCGAGCCCACACACTCTTCTCCTCGTGTGCAATACCATTCAATTATTCCCCGTGTGCTACACATTACATTTTTAATCCACACACCAAAAAAAACATTCACATTTCCCTTTGATTTTTATTGGCTGTTCCGAACCCTGTTTTTCTTCCCGTGTGTAATTTCTTCACACTACAAATACAATCCCTTGGTTTTCAATTTGCTGCTGCAAACCCACTTCATCATATCCCCGTGTGCAATTTCTTCTGTTCTTCTCCTCCGGTTTTCATTGGCTGGAACGAACACAAATTACACATTCTCCCCGTGCGATGCAATACAACTCGAATGGAGTCAACACGTTTATATTTCATATGGGCAAATTAATAAAATAAGAAAAACTTAAATTATGATTTACCTCCCGCCCATACTCCATGTTAATGTGCCGTAGGAAAACATTGAAACTTTTACCAAACCATATGACATAAAAATTATTACATGGTATGGTCCAGTGATTTTCTACTCCACGCTGCATTAATTTTTGACAGGCCGTATGTACTTCAGACAGGTTTAAACCACGGAGATCTTACCAGACAATCGAACGGCGGAGAGAGAAGCACCTTGATCGGACGCATATCGGGCTGGGTGAGCTGACTGAAAGATACCTTCCGATGGATTGTCAGTGCTGATGTCAGGCCGGCATCAGCGCTTGAACAACTGTCAGCTCCCAATTGCATCGGAGCTCGATGCACGGAAACTGTCTTTCGCTGAAGGGCGGTGCGATATGATCCTGCCGGTTTTAAGTTTGCATCGGTGGTTTCGGGGTGGCCGTTGACTGCTGACCGGGCGCCTTACCTGCTGCTGGACTCCTGCGCGCACAGGGGAAATTACCGTCTCCAACATGACCTCCTTATGAGGAGGCACTCGTTTTGACCAACTAAGCTAACCCTTGGAATTCCTTTTCTTTAATATATTATTTAAAAGATGGAGGTTTTTAAAACAATAATTTCCTATTCAAAACAACAATTTATTTGTGGTGAATTAAAGTGTATATTAATATTAATAGAAACAAAAGTCCATGAAGATACATATCATTGCCCGTACGAAAACCATTATAATATATTTGATGAATGTTTATTATATATGTCTAGGATCATGCAAGCCCGCCACACATTCCGAAATATGCTTGATGGACTTAGGGAATATTGGAAGTCACATTGATATTGTTACTGATGTCTAAACAACATAGCTAAAGAGTAGACAGTGTCTAATTGCTCCTTTCAGGTGGACGTAGTTACGAAGGAAAGTTTCCTTAACAAATCCCGCCTTCTCCAGAACTCGCGCCGACGCCACGTTTTCAGGGAGCACAAGAGATTCAATTCTCTTCACTCCCTGCAATTCTTTGAATCCCATTTTAAGTGCCGTTGTCACCGCTTCGGTGGTTAAGCCCATCTCCCAGTATCTTCTAGCGATGGCGTACCCCATCTCAGCTCGGCAGTTGTGAATACCGGTTCCTTGCTTGAGCATGACGTGACCAATAGGCTTCCCTCTGAAACATATAGCCTTGAACCATGGGTGAGGAATCACCACGTTCAGCAGAAACTCCCTGAGATTCTCCTTGGATTTAAAAGCTTCCCATGTCATAAACTTGGTCACTTCTTCGTCACTAGCCCATTCGTAAAAGTCTTCCAAGTCTGCCGGGCAGAAGTTCCTCAATTGGACTTGCCCAACACTAAAACTGCCACGCTTAGCTTCCATTCTTTCGATCTTCGACTCTCTCAAATGCTCAGTTGTGGCTCAGCGATTCACAATGGAATCTGTAATTTAAATGAACAATATCTCCTATGAGTTTGCAGCACGGCAACACTAGTCGAGTTCGATGAATGCTGAGGTGAAGATGGTGGAATTTATAAACACCCAAAACTGCGTCACATGCCGATAAATGTAATGTGGAGGTCGGCAATGAATTCCTATCGAACTCTGACTTCTGGTAGGTACAAAAGTCGATTGGAACGCAATAATCTAGCAACATAGAATCGCTCAGACAATCTAATATGAAGATGCATAGTGTTGCGGAGGTCGGCAGAGTTAAATAAAGAGATTATAGGGGAAAAATAATCATAATATTTTCAGATGAGTTCCGCAGACGCCCAAAGATTTCCTTCATTTCCTTTTTACAGTTTGGACAGTTTGAAACGGACAGAAATGAATATACCTTAAAAAACGGCATGGGCGGATTCCTAAAGAGGCATGTGTTTCATCTGCCCAATATTTAAGTAACCTACATTTACATTTTCACTTTGGAGAAGATATTCGAAGGGACTTAAAAGGTAGGTATCCAATAAAAGATTTAGAATGAGAAGTTTTAGTTGTGTTTAGGGAGGGTTGTGGATTGATGTTGAAATACCTAGAGGGCTGACTAAGTTTCAATATCAATGTTTGGTTGGTGTTCAGATTTGACGACAGGTGACTATGTAAATACCTACGTAGATAAGAGAAAGAGCATAGGATTCTTTGATCGCAAAGATCGTATAGGTTTTATAAATAAATGTATAAATAAACTCTAGTCTGTTTATTCCACTCTGACCCAGAATATGCATTAAAGTTCATATTAATAAATGCGATGTATTTTGTGAAGTGCAGAAAAGAGGGATTTTCATGGTCTGTGCTCGAGAATTTGATCCGCATTTCGTATATGTAGAGGGTCGAAAATGAAGATGCAAAAAGTGGGTTACTGAAATTTTTAATATTCTAAATAATAAAGGATTGACAGTGAAACTGTGCTTTTCTTATGGATGTTAAGATCCACCAGTGACGTATACTTACGCACAGTCACGTAAGACGAAGAGTCTCCACGTGAGTTAATAGACAAATTATTGTCTTTATTAACTTCATTGTCTCTTACTGAAATTTTGTTCAAAGCACTGCTACAAATGGGTCCATTGCCCATGGAACCATTGATGTATATGCGTTCCTTTAATCTAAATTCTTCCGAGTTTTATGGTATAGTTGAGATTTATTCTAATTAAGGATTTATTAAAGTTTAGAAATCAAATTTTATTTTACATGTTACCCCGGTTCCTATCAGGCTCTATATTGTTAGAGTATTATCCTACGCTTATTCCTCCAGGTATAATGATACGTATTTACTTTTCCTTTTCCTATTCCATTGTATGCCAATATGACTCCTATGATGACCTATTATCGCTTTTATGCCCCCTATAGAGTATTTTCAGCAAGCAGGGTTTGGGTCATTGGATAGACACTTCATTGTGCATTTTCCCTCACCTTCACAGGTGCATTCTTTTCTTCCTAAGTATATATATTATTTATAACTGATTTCACCTAGTTTTTGTTATGCATGAATTTTCATTCCCAAATAAAATTTTCATTCCTTTTGCAGCAAGCAAATGAGGGAGAAAATTATTCAACTATAAAAAATAAGGTAATATTGATTAGTAGTTTCCTAGCAATCTCAAAACACCTTTGCTAATGTACCCTGTTGTTATTCTCAGCTACGCACTAAATACTGATTTTCGTGTTTGTTTTCTGTAGGTACACTCATGACCACTCCTTTCCGATCTCATTGAGTAGAAGTATAGGATCAACAATGACTAACAAGTTATCTGGTTTCTCGAGTCAATGGAATTTTCCTTTTATTCCTACGAGTTACCAAATACCATAATTGTTCCTATTTGGTAGAGTCGTTGATGGAATCTTGTTCGTGCTACTAGGTTTCTTTTTTTTCCTATTTTGTTTCCAGAATGGTATGGTTCAGACCAACTATGTCGTGTTCTACAGGGTGTTCCTTGAATGGATATCCTATCCGCTAAATCTTATGTTTCCATAATACTAGGATGAAGTTATTACGATTCATATGTAATTTGATAAAATTTACTCAAGATCTTACGTTATGGCTATCTAGTTGGACATTTCTATTTTATATTTTGTTTGATAGTCAGGTAAACTTCTAGCCTATATATATATACTTTTAATGGCCTATAGGCCTTATTTTGATGTTTTGTTTACATGGAATGATTTATAATATAATTTTAGTGTTCTATGCTTTCAATAGCATTTATGATTGTAGTTTCCTTCTCTTTCCAAGGTTAAAATATATTCACAATTACATATACTGAACCAAGAAAGATTATTTGGTGTGGAGTTGTAGATATGTATTTCTTCCCTTATGCTGGAACAAGTTCCATTGTAATTTCTTAATGATCTGAATTAATAAACAAGTCTGAGTTTTTCCTATTCATTGGGCTTAATTAATGTATGGTTCTACGCTTAACCAATTTGTAAAAATCAGCTATCAAGTCCACACACCTCTATTCAAAGCTTGTTAAATCACTAGGTGTATTCATAATAAATATGTTTATTAGAATGGGGACTACTGGTGCTTTCATTCTTCTACATTCCCCATCTTTTGTGCATTTGATAAATTGAAAGGTCTCATTTTTCACATATCTTCCTATTTTGTGTGTTACTAATTCATAATACATTCTTACCTTGATCACGCTACGGATGATGTGATTCTATTTACTTATTAAAACACATAAATTAATTTTCTATGCTATAATGACTATCTACTTGCATTAGAGATTTTTTTTTGCTTTCATTCTTCAACTTCCTATGGGTTCTTACCCTTCTTTTTAGGTAACAATTTGGCTTGATTGAGTTGCGTTCAATTTTAAAAAGGAATTAGAAGAGGTCTGAGCTCTAGATATTCTGAGTGTAATCTATTTTAACCCCATGGACTCAATTATCATTATCTTTTCCATTGCCCAGTTCTTATTCATAGAGAGAAAATCATAAATCTGTCCACAAGATAAATATGGAATTTCTTTATCCTATAGTCATTTTGACCACTGAGATGTACAAAAGCATAATTCTAGTACAACATATTTAATACATTAATTCTTACACATATTTTAAGAATGAAAATATATTTATTTATTTACTAATAGAATTAAGCACACACAATTTCTAACCAAAATAAGGAAGAATCACTGAATGAGTACACTATTCAACCCAACCATGAACTGATCATCAGTTCCCTCGAGGTTAGACCAATTGGTAGTTAGATCCCTCAGAGCTTCGAAAATTCCTTCAGCCTCTTGATAGATATATTTCTACCTTCTCTTCCAAAATATTTTTTTTCTATTAGTGGCATCCCACCATTATGGAAAGAGTTTTGTTGCTAAAGCCTACATTTATATCCAACAATTATTTATCACTCCATATATTTAACATCTTTCTCCAACTAGACGATTTAATGGATCTTGTTCTTCCATCCATTAAATGTTCACATATTGGAAATGCCTATTTCCCATGGAATATTTGTTGCAATCTTACCTAAGACTGAGTAATTATCTCTTTACTCAAGTGTCTCAATCAAGTAATTTCCATTCCAATTTTTTTATAATAAAATTTACTTATTGCATAACCACTTGTATCCAAGTCATGGAAATACCATTCCAACTAATCATAGTTTGATCAATACTAATTGTTTCAAAAATAAAGAATACTAATTATTACCAAAAACTAAGGGATGTCACATCTTTCCCCCCTTTTAGCTACAACATCCTCGGTGTTTAATTCCCGGTTTCTTCTTTCTGGAATAATAGTGGATATTCTTCTGCATATCATCTTCCTGCTCCCACATAGCCTCCTCCATAGTAAAGTGGTTCCATTGCACTTTAACCCAAACGACAACTCGATTCTAGAGATAGATCTCTTTCTCGTCTAGAATACAGAGAGGTTCTGCCAGGAAGTCGCCTCCGGTTTCCACTTATATAATTTTCCAATCAATAATGTGAGAACTATCATGTATATATTTCTTAAGGAAAGAAAAATGAAATACATTATGAACTTTAATGGCACTGGGTAATTCTAATTGATAAGCTATTGGTCCAACACGATCCAAATATTCAAATGGTCCACAATGTCCTGGTGGTAATTTTGGATAGGTTCATGTCCTCAGTGTACTTTTCCTTTGTTTTACCCTCAAATACATATGATCCCCAACTTTGAATTCTATTTATGTTCTTTTCCTATCTCCATAAGTCTTTTGTCTATCTTGTGTTGTTTTAATATTATGTTGAATTCTTCACAATGTCTGCTTAGTTTCTTGAAATGCCTCCCACCCTAGAATCATCGTATCCTCTAGTTGACTCCAATTGCGGGGTGTATGGAATTTTTTGCCATAAAAGGCTTCAAAAGGGCTCAACTTTATAGATGTGTGATAAATGTTGCTGCAAGCAAACTCAGCTCAATGTAGATAATCTTCCCATTTTCTAGGCTTGTCCACAACATACATTCAAAGCATGTCTTCTAAAATTTGATTGGTTCTTTCAATTTTTCCATCCGTTTGAGGATGTATGTCATACTAAAATTTAATTTAGTACCCATGCCCCCAAAAAATGGCTTCTGAAAATTTGAGGTGAATTTGGAATCTCTATTTGACACTATCATTTTAGGTACCCCGTGAAGCCGTAAGATTTCCTTCATAAAAATATTGGTGGCCCGTGAGGTGCCATAAGTAGATTGCACTTGTATGAAATGGGCTTCCTTGATTAATGTATATACCACCACCATAATGGAGTCATGTTCCCTTTTAGACCTTGGTAATACAGTGATAAAAAAGTCTAGGGAGATTATCTCCCACTTCCAATCTAGAATAGGTAATGGATTCAATACCCCAACAGTGTGTTCATGTTTTACTTTTACCTATTGATAGTCTAAAAATTTTGAAAAGTATTCTCCCACTTCTTTCTTCATAGTGGGCTAAAATAATTTTTTCCTTAATGTCGTGATCATCTTTTGGTACCCAGGATGTCATGTGTGTGGTTTCTTACGATACTAATCAAGTATCATATGTTTCAGAGAAGATATATTGGGGACATACAATATCTTCCTATATAACAATAATTTTTCAGAGCTTTATGTATAACCAGGAATGTGAATTTGTTGTAATTTATGTTGTATTTCTAGATATTTTGGGTCATTAATTATAGAGTTTTGAATATTCTCTATGAAATCTGTCTTACTATTGCTAATTGCCACTTCCATGATATTGTAAGCATGTATACTGAAGGCATCTGCTATCTTGTTCTCTTTTCCCTTTATACATTTTATGTCGAATTCAAATTCACTAAGGAATGCCATCCATATAGCTTGTCTTACATTGAGATCTTGTTGACTAAACATAATTTTAAGATGATACAGAGAGTTACTAAAGTGATTTTTTTACTTAACAAATAATTCCTCCACATTTTCAAGGCATGTATGACAGAAACTAACTCTAAATCATATACATCATAGTTCCTTTCATGGATTTTTAACTTTCTGGATTCATAGACTAGAACAATACTATTTTGCAGTACAACTCTACCTAATCTCTCCATACACGAATCAGTGCAAACTGTGAAAACGCACTAGACACAACTCAGACACCGATAATGGAGGTGCCAAAGAAAGCACCTGACACCACTTTGGCACCAATAGTATAGGAAGTAACGAAATATATTCCATCATTTAAAGATTCAACATATCACCATCCACATGAAGAAACAAGGAAACAACCAACAAGGTGGCAACAAACTAGCAACAAGGACAACAACCAACCCCTAGGAAATAGATAGGGAAGTGCGATGATCCAACCACAACACATCAACATAGATGAACTGCCAGAACCAGCTTCCATCTCAAGCAAGTGAGGCACCTACTAGATCAACTGTTCACATTTCACTGGGATGGCTAGATGCACGTGCATGGTACCAGTGGACTACTCTTTTGAGTAGATCTTATTATTTGTGTTCTTCTCAAGTTTTGGGGATGAAACATGTTTAAGTGGGGTGCAATGTAGTATACCTAGGGGGAATAAACTGGAATACATAGGGAGGTACACAAAGTAATAATGAGATGTAAGGATAATAAATAAATGGGTCATAGTTAAAAAATAAAGTCGTTAACTAAAATAATGTAAGGGATCACTAGTAGTTAGGAAATAATGTGATAAGCCCATTGTATTGGATATATGATATTGAGAGACCAATGGTTATTACCCATGGTATTATATGTTTGAAGCCTATATAGAGGCTAGAGCCTCTCTATTGAGGGATGTCAAGGATTATTGTTAGATCTATTACATAGACCACTTCTTTGAAAGTTTGGGTTAAATGTTTCCAAAGAAATAAAAGAGTGGGCGTGAGAAAGTGCTTGTTCAATGTGAAAATTGTGGAAAAAAGATGATTGGAGAAATTGCATAATTATATATATCGTGGTTTCAAGAAAAATAGAAGAATTTAACGATCCATTGTTGCATTGCTACATTTGTCTCTCCAGGAAAAGGAGCATTGGAAAAGATGAACACTAACACGTTCCTTGGCTCCAATATAATCTTCGTAAAGAATTTCTTAAATAGGTTCTCTAAGAACTCTAACTACTACAAGATCATTCACATATCCCCTACACACACTCTTGGATATTTTCTTATCCATAACTTCTCTCGTGGATACCAACTTACTTCCTAGCTTAATCACTATCTTCTATGGGTTATTTTTGAAATAAAATCATGGCCTCCCATCTTTCTTTCATAACAGTTCTCTCTTTTCATCCCTTCTTGCTACTATAAAAACTATTATACATCTTCCTAAGAATGTTGTACCACCTCCATTGAAAATTAGATGATTTCTCTCATTTTCTCCAAAAATAAGTTTGTGCTATCATAAATAATTACATTAATTCCCTTACCCACCTTTTATATATAATACTCCATATTTTAATAAATAATTAAAACTATCCTTTTAACAATCACATGCATATATTTATTAACTAATATTTAAAGAATTTAATAAAAATTATATAATAATGCCACTTAATTTAATGAAATCGTATGGCATTATAATCATGTGATTTTCACGAGCCTTTGTTATTATTATCAATATACAATATTTGCATATCAAAACATTAGTTGCTTTTACTATTTTCGACGCACTATCTACATATTATATATTATATATACAGTACTGATTTGGGGACCAGAACTAGGCGGTTATAAAATCTATGGGTTTGGTGGATACCAAAGTCGCATTGCTCAGTGATTAGACCTCTACACAGAGAGTGACCTGTATTGCTATGTGTTCAGATGATATTTGCTAGCATAGAATATAAGATAACCGCGTCAAGGTATGTCCACGACAAGTAATGCATTGCATGATCACTGCTTCATATTCTTTAGTCCCTACTCAATTTAGCATTGACACAGGTCCTTAAAAATATATATACCTTAAAAATATTGTAGATTATGATAAAAATTCTATAATTCCAATCTCATTATGTTCCTGGTTAAAAATAAATAAACTTTTATATTATTTTAAATAACTAATATAATAATTTTAAATATAATATAATTATATAAAATACCTATATTAATAATATATTTATATAATTTAAATAGATAAAATAATAAAAATGAAAAACATTTCTGATTACTTATAAATAATTAAGGTTATATATATATATATGTTTTTTATGTTTATCTTAGTAAAATATATTAATTATAAATCCAAAAGAAAAAAATGATATATATAATTTATTCAATTTTAATATAAAATATAAATAATAATAATTATCCAAAAATAATTTAATAATAGAAAATTACACATATATAAAATAAAAAACCAAAATAGATTATTACAGCTTTATGGAGCACTTAAAAAAAGTTTGCAAAAAAATTGCAAAAAAAAAAATTTGATCTCTAAACTTTAATAAATCCGTAATTAAAATAAATCCAACTATACCATAAAACTCGGAAGAATTTAGATTAAAGGAACTCGTATACATCAATGGTTCCATGGGCACTGGACCCATTTGTAGCAGTGCTTTGCACAAAATCCCAGTAAAGAGACAATGATAAGTATACGTCACTGGTAGATCTTAACATCCATAAGAAAAGCACAGTTTCCCTGTCAATCCACTTTTTGCATCTTCCTTTTCGACACAGACCATCAAAATCCCTCTTTTCTGCACTTCACAAAATACATCGCATTTATTAATCTGAACTTTAAAGCATATTCTGGGTCAGAGTGGAATAAGGAAACGACACCATAGCTGCTACTGGGCATATTCGGAAGCGTTGAAAATATTTCTGCCAGATAATTCTGCGAACAATGCACCAATTTCTCACTTTAGTTTCAAATTAGCTTTAAATTTTTTTTTTTCTAAGAATGTTTGCGAAGTGTTGTTATCGTATGTTTGGATATATGTATGTAACTCCGAATATTTAGAGTAAAAGTGCTTCAAAATACAGAACAACAGACTAAAGTTTATTTATATATTTACTTATAAAACATATACGATCTTTGCGATCAAAGAATCCTACGCTATTTCCCTTATCTACGTAGGTATTTACATAGTCACCTGTCGTCAAATTTGAACACCAACCAAACATGGATATCGAAACTTAGTCAGCCCTCTAGAGATTTCAAGATCAATCCACAACTCTCCCAAAACACAACTAAAACTTCTCATTCTAAATCTTCTACAAAGTGGAATTGTACGTTACTTAGATATTGGGCAGATGAAACACATGCCTCGTTAGGAATCCGGCCATGCAGTTTTTCATCGGAGCACAAGGTATATTTATTTCTGTCCGTTTCAAAGTGTCCAAACTGTAAAAGGAAATGAAGGAAATCTTTCGGCGTCTGCGGAACTCATCTGAAAATATTATGATTATTTTCCCTATAATCTCTTTATTTAACTCTGCCGACCTCTGCAACACTATGCATCTTCATATTAGATTGTCTGAGCGATTCTATGTTGCTAGACTATTGCGTTCCAATCGACTTTTGTACCTATCAGAAGTCAGCATTCGATAGGAATTCATTGCCGACCTCCACATTACATTTATCGGCATGTGACGCAGTTTTGGGTGTTTATAAATTCCGCCATCTTCACCTCAGCATTCATCCAACTCGAGTAGTGTTGCCGTGCTGCAAACTCATAGGTGATATTGTTCATTTAAATTACAGATTCCATTGTGAATCGCTGAGCCACAACTGAGCATTTGAGAGAGTCGAAGATCGAAAGAATGGAAGCTAAGCGTGGCAGTTTTAGTGTTGGGCAAGTCCAATTGAGGAACTTCTGCCCGGCAGACTTGGAAGACTTTTACGAATGGGCTAGTGACGAAGAAGTGACCAAGTTTATGACGTGGGAAGCTTTTAAATCCAAGGAGAATCTCAGGGAGTTTCTGCTGAAGGAGGTGATTCCTCACCCATGGTTCAAGGCTATATGTTTCAGAGGGAAGCCTATTGGTCACGTCATGTTCAAGCAAGGAACCGGTATTCACAACTGCCGAGCTGAGATGGGGTACGCCATCGCTAAAAGGTACTGGGGGATGGGCTTCACCACCGAAGCGGTGACAACAGCACTTAAAATGGGATTCAAAGAATTGCAGGGAGTGAAGAGAATTGAAGCTCTTGTGCTCCCTGAAAACGTAGCGTCGGCCAGAGTTCTGGAGAAGGCCGGATTTGTTAAGGAAACTTTCCTGCGTAACTACGTCCACCTGAAAGGAGCCGTTAGACACTGTCTACTCTTTAGCTATGTTGTTTAAATTTGAAGGTATATCCAATCATTAAAGTGAAGAAGTTTAGAATGCCCGAACATAAATAAATCTTGCGACTGAAACATTGGAGGTAGCAAATTCCAACAGTTTTGCTATGCCGAGAAAACAAATATTTAAAATTTTCGTTGTTTTTATGGTTATATAGTCAATTTCCAATTATATCGTATCCCAAGCATTGTGCCTATAGAGGCGATTCAATCGTTCTTTTCTTGTGATTAGAATCACCATTCTTGCTGAAGATGTTAATTTAAGTATTAGCAATTTGTTTGCGCTTAATACTATCGTTCTCTTCTTGTGATTGGAAGCGCCATTCTTTGAATATATGAATAGAACCCTATATTTCATATTCAAACAACGCACATTCTTTGAATATCTAAATGGAGTCTATTCCTTATTCAAACAATTCTCACTAATTGCTTTCTCTCCATTTAATTGTGAATAGGAGCTACAAATTTTTTAGGTGTTGCAAGTCACTGGTCTATTATTTTTATTTAATTTTCTCTTTATGTATAGAAATTTCCGGGCATGTATCAACGTTTTCGGTTTTGAATATTATGACATTATTTGTTAGAAAAAAAAAAAAATTATAACTGAAAAAAAATGTATTATAATATTTTTGTGAAATGTTTGAGTGTTTATTTCTATGGGTGAAAACGTATTATAATATGTTTTCTTCCATCGAGCACTGGTGTTATTGCTTCCCTCGCAGCTGAGGATAGTTAGTCAATCGTGTGATTCTTTGTCCGCAGTAACTGGTATTCATTTCACTACATTCAACAAAAAGATCAAATCCACATATTACATCTTGCATTTCCCATTGATTCAGAAAATGGAGAATATTACTGTTTTAATGACTAAGAATATGACCAATATTTTCTAGTATGTGAATCCCTAAGAACGTGCCCAACATTTCCATCAAAAATATATAATTTTGATCGAAGACCTACCCCGCCTCTCTACGGAACATAATATCCCCCTTTAATTAGAATGGGCTGAAAGATGCAGGATAGATTTCAAAATTCTAGTGCACCCAGTTACAAATTTAAAATGGATGATGCATGGATGGTATGGGCGCGGCGGAGGATGCTTAGCAACTGTGAACGAAAACGACACTACGGGCGGCTGAACACCGCAACAACACGGATAACTAGTTCCGGAGATGGGACGCGGGGAAATCTGAAACGTCGATAAACAGGTACGATATAATGTATAAACGTACGAACTCTGCATGAATAGAATGGATATGTATGGTGAATGGGTGCTATTGGGCGCTTTCAATGGCCGATAGCAAGCCCGTTATTTGTTGCCGTTTTGAAAACAATCATTTCTTATTCAAAAATACATCTTATTTGCAGTCAATTAAAGTGTATATTAATATTATTTATTAGTTAAGCTGACACCCTTTTTTTTTAATCAGTTCCTTTACATTTTCGTCCACCCTTTTTTGTAAGATTTGACATCTGTTACCTGATTTAATTAGACATGTCTTATCTGATTTAATTATCTTGTTTTGTTTATGGAATGATATGGCTTGAAAGTTAAGTCACTACGTGGGTTGTTGTTTTATGCCATGATGTTGCGTCTTTTTATCGTGGGATGTTTGTTTATGCAACGATGTGGCTTGAAAGTTGCGCCACTACTCTTAACTATTGAAAGAAGCTAAGTTCGTCATGGTTTTAATTGTAAGTTTTTATTTGGCGTGTTTTCCGAGGAAAACCAATACACAGGTTCACAGGGGATTATGAAGTCCAGAGTTCTATGTTTTCTTACTTGAACGTTTTTTAGATTCCTTGTATGTCTTAGAAGTTAAATATAATGGTTTCAACTGAAAACCCTAAGAAGCCTTGCGCTGCAGGGAGGAATTCTGAGCGAATTTTTGAGCTGATGCCAAAAGTGATGGATGAATGCTAGACTTTGACTTTCTGTGCACTTAGTTTCCTTTTGCGTCTTCAACGACTTCCTAAATGTTCTCCTTACATGGGGGTGATTGCACAAAACATTTGATTCAATTTCATTATAATTCCAAAACATTTGATTCAATTTCATGTTGAGGTCAGTTTTATTTACATTTCAGGTAGAAAGACACTTCTGTTGCTAGAATCATCAAATCTGGTTCTGAAGGATTTCAGAGACTGTTCTTTGGGAAGGGATAAATTTCCATACTTGTTCATGACCGTTTTGAGTTGGGAGGTGTGTTTTTGTCATGTTTGGCATTTAATAACTCTTAACGGTTTTGCAATATTATGTTTCAAACTCCCTTCTGTTTCTTGAGCTAAAGCATTTACCCTTTACCCTTTAAAAACCGCCAGAGTGTGAAGGTTCACATTTCCTTCTTTGCATCTATTCAAATTATACAAGGAAAACCATGCATTTAGCCTTGAAATATGTTCATCAATTATGGCATTTAAATCACGAATTTGATCACAAAGATTTGAATACTATAACGTACTGTACAGAGATGTGGACTTCTGGAATTCTGGAGATGCAATAAGCTAAAGAATCCAAGTTATTGTGGTCGTTTTTGTTGATTTCACATTTATTTTACCCAGGCGATTGCTGCATTGGACCTTTCCATTGACTATCAACTCACATTTGTTCAATATTAATTTTCTCGAGTTATTCTTCACATGCCTCTACCAAGAACATTGAATTTTCACTAAATGTTAGGGAATTCTGCTTTCTGCAATTTTCAGGCTAGGTTTAGTTTCTTAAAGGCTTAAATTGATCCCACTTTTTTGGCTTGCCGCCACCTCCTGGTCTCAGACCAAATTCCCGCAATGCATGGTCTGCTACAGTTTAAAAAATTATTTACACCTTTAAATTTTTAAATAATATTAAATTTCTTTTACATAATCAATTCAAACCTAAATATAATATTGCTTCAAATAATCTGTGGTAAAGAGTATGAAAGGAATAAACTATCAAAAATCATATCTCCACTATCATAAATTTCTATTTTGAATATTTAAAAATTCATTATTTTTCTAAATCATTTCATTTTCTAAAGATTCAAACATTCAAATCTCTTTTACAAACCATCAAGTCCTGTAACGTCATCTCTTAATCACTCTGACATCACCTATCTGTTCATCATCATAACACTGTAACTTATAAAAACTATAATATTACTGATTATAAGTTTAATAAAAAAGCAATTACATTCTTAATTCCAAAGTGTCTTCTGTGTATAATATCAACAGTTAAAAATAAATATCAAACCAAATCAGAATCTCCAAAATTCATAAAAGGATTTATCAAGCCAGCCGAGCACATTGAGAACGAACCAATGTGAACCCCACAAAATTTACATGAACCAGAAGTGAAAATAGAAAAATCCATAACGAGCCAAATTGAATGGCAGAACAATGTTTAAGAAAACTGGAGAAAAAGATCTCCAACCGATAAAACCGAAAAAGGCAACAGTTCAAACAGAGAATACATTCATCCCTAGCAAAATCCCGAACTGTTAAGCGTCAAAGAAAGAACAACTCAAACATACAATACCTCATCTTTTAAAGAAATAATATTAAGACATTGTATTCTAACTCAATTAGATTTTTAAACATAATGCTGTAACTTTAACGTAGCTTTCTGGATGTTCCTTAATTTAAATTTGTTCCCCATTTTTTTCTGAAAGGGTAATAATTTATTCATCTAAAACTACATTATTAAAGAATGCAAAACAACCTGAAATTACATCCAAATATAATGACATTATTCGTAAGCCACCGTTCGTCGGCTGCAGCATTTACTGTCATCAGTTCACAAGTGCGGGGAGTTTTCCTTGTAAGTGCTCATGTATTTATAGAGTTCTTGAAAAACTCTTTTGGTATTAGCTGGCTGGGTAGGATGGTTAAATTTCACCCAAGTTTAATTCACTGATAATAATTAAGTGACCCTGAATATTGTTGTATTAATTTTTTGACCGTATAACTAAGAATATTGTTATATTAACTTTTACTCTAGATCAGTTAGAGAAAGATATCATTACTATCTAAGATTTCATTACGGTCTATGTTATCTCAGAATAGGGTTGCAGGAAAAGGGTGATATAAAGATTAAAAAGTTATGAAGCTAATTTTTTTTTGCATAGTTCCAATTTTATCTGATTTCTCACATGAGATCACCCGAACATAAATATAATATATACCGCTAGAACAGGTATATGAAGCTAATTTTTTTCTGTATAGTTCCAATTCTATGTGATTTCTCCCAAGAGATCACTTTAACATAAATATAATATATATGGACGGGTATTTTTATCTCGAATTCTGCAATAAGAGAGATATGAGTTGACGGACTCATATCTTTCAGATTGTCAAATATTAAGCAAATGAAATATTATTAACATATTCATGCACAGAAACACAAATAAAATATTATTAACATATTCATGCACAGAAACACAAATAAAATATTATTAACATATTCATGCACAGAAACACAAATCTCGGATCGACAGAAGCCAAAGAGAATAAATAAAACCCTAAAAAATCCTGGCATTTGCTGTAGTTGGTGGCTGTGCCTTTCACTTACAGGATTAAACTTATTGTGCTCTTTGAAGTTTTCTTCCAAATAAACAGACCGTTCACTGCAGACATTTCTGGTGGAGCCGTTTATCATGTTGGTCACCATTGGGGATTTTGTAGATTTATCTTAATTATTCATTTATTATGTTAATTATTTATTTATTATGTGTTTGGAGATCAAATCTCATTTTTTGCAAAACAAAATTTCAGTGGTTGATAAATCTTTAATGTGCTATCTTGATTTTCTCTGTTTTCTATACATAAACCATCTGTAATTTTGAATGATTAAATTGTATTTTTAGATAATTGATTATTATTAATATTTTATATTAAAATTTGTATTTTTGGATAATTGATTATTAATATTTTATATTAATAATTGAATGAGTTACACATTTTCAAATTATTTTTACTTTAATTACATTTTTGCATTTATAATTTAACATAGGAAGATAAGCAATAACATACATTATTATTATTATATTATTATTATTATTATTATTATAATAGTTAATATGGATATCTCAATGATTTGTCATTTTTATATTGAAATATTTATAAGTTAATTAGAAGTGTTTTTTAATTTTATTATTTTATTTATATAAAATTATATTATTTAATATAAATATTGAAATTTTTTATTTATTTTTAACAATAAACAATGAGCAACAATGAGATTAAGATTATAAATATTTTATTATAATTTATATAATTTTTTCATTTAAACTAATATTCATTAGTTTAAACTACTTTTTAAAAAACATGTATCAATTCTAAGTTGAATAAAGATGAAGTTATACATTGTCAAGATAAAGTATATACATTGTCATTATACTAAAATAATAGTATATTTATAATTAGAATATATATATATATAATATATATAAAAGCCTTCCCAGAAAAGGGGTCTCTTTCCCAAAATATTCTGTTTTTAAAAAAAAAAGATAATTGCTTTGAAGAGTATGAAGCACTGATCAGGCAATGCATTCGTTTTACAATGCACTGCTCTCCGGAATTTCTGGTAGGAGATCAAAAATCAGAAAACTGCAACAGGGGCGTTATATCGAATGTCAAAGAAATGTGTAGGTAAATGACTGTAGTTGTAATAAATCCTCGATATTTTCGGTGTTTGTTTTAACGTGATAAAACACAATAACACAGTATTTCTCCACAGCCAGTTGATAAAGCAGTAATAACATTTTATTTCTCCAAAGCTATCAACGGACTTGCCTTAAACATACGTTGATGCCGTTATCTTATATTCTATTCTACCAAATTTCTGAACTCTTAGAAATACAGATCACTCTGTGTGGAAATGTCTAATCCAGAAATACAGATCACTCTGTGTGGAAATGTCTAATCACTTTCAATGTAACTTTGGTTTCAACTTAACTCATTGATTTTGTAATTGCCTAGTTTTCATCATCAAATTAGTATTATGTATATTTTTCTTATTGGAATTGGCTACTTTAATCTTTTTCTTAAATATTTTTATTTATCTGATGGTATAAACTTAAAATATGCCAGTATATTTTTATAATCCCACTAAATCAATAGATGGAATTCACACAATTAACTTTCTTGCATATCTAAATCATATATTTAAACCTTACTTAAATTCTATATATAAACTTAAAGATGCTAGTATATTCTTGTAGTCTTTCATCAATAGATGGAATTCACCCCACTAAAATTCTTCCATATCTAAATCATATATTTCAAAGTTACTTAAATTAACTTTTTACAAATAACAGCGAAAAAGTTACTTCACAAGTTATTTGTCAACCAGTATGAAGATTATAGAAATAAAATTAAAATAAAAAATATTAAAAAGTTTATGTTATTGAAACTTGGCTGCATATTGTTGTGAGTTACATTTTTAGAAGTGTTAGTTAGTAATGTGTAGGTTATTCATTGGTCTTGACTGTTCATTAATTGTAGTGTCAACCAATTATGAAAACATAATATGACTTTATAACCAGAATTAATAGTTTCAAGTTATAATAGAATTTTTAGATTTTAGGTTTTAAATAATAACATAATTTATATAATATTAAGTCTTAGTATTGTTAATATAATATAATATTTTCAATAAAATATTAGATATTAGTATTAAATTTAATATATATAATTGGTTTTTAATAATAAATTTTAATATGTTAAATGATCTTTCTTCTTAATCACTATTTTTTCTCTCTTCAAGATTTGTCTTGGCCTTTCACTCTTCTTTTACTAAATTTTCAAATAAATTTGTTTGATTAAAATCAATCAGAATTTGAATTTGAATTTATATAATATATATATATATTATATATTATATATATATGACATGTTTTTCTATATATATAATAGAATTTTCTTAATAAAAAACTAGGTAAGTTATGAGATGCTCTCTTGGGTAGATTATGAAAGGCTCTCTTGGAAAAATTCAAATAATGTAAAGCCCTCATGTCTTTTTATTCAGGTTTTAAATTCATTAATTTGATTGAACCCTTTATAATGATATTTGCTATATCACTATATATTTTATATTACTATATTTATTTTCAATTGAGCATGTTTCAATCATACATATTTCAGTTTATATTAATATAATATTATAAATATTATAATATTAGCTTTATTGTTTTAATGTTAACTTTTAAATTTTAATGAGTTACTAATAGATGAGTTATTTTCTTAAGCAAGTGTTTAAATCTTCCCATTTTTAAATTCATTTCAATCACAAATATCTGAAATAAAATATATTTTAAATTCAAGTATTAAATTTAAACATATTATTTGTTTTAGTTTTTTTATTAAAAAAAAATTACTTTCAATATTTAATAAAAAAGATAAATTTATATGTTATACAAAAGTTTTAAGAATATTAGGTTTTGATATTAAATTTTATAATTTAATTATTAGATTTATGTTTTTAATAGGACATTTAAGAATAATATTATTTTTACACTTAGGTTTTAATAAATATAATTTTTTATTTTAAATTTTCATATGAAATTTTAATAAATATATTATTTATTTTAATTATTTTTTAATAAAAGAAGTTTTACATTAAGTAATATATTTTAATATCATCTTTTTAATGTTTATATTCCAGAAATAATTATTAACACTATTATTATGGTATATTATTGATGTTAATATTAGATATTATTAATGTTTTAATGTTAATTATTAAAAAATACGATATTCTGAAATATAATTAATAATAACACTAACATTCAAATTAATATTAAAAATAATGTTATTAATAACATCATTCATACAATATTATCAATGTTTAAAAATTATTATTTATGATGCCATTAAATCATTAGTAAATGAGGTTGTGATTTGCATATACTTTATATTAAGTGGCATGGCTGACCAAAGTGGTTTAATAAATATTAATGTAAACATTTATGTAAGTTTACATTTATTATAATTAATAATAATATGGTGATCCTTAAATCTATTAGTAAATATAATTAATTCACAACATTTAATAATTAAATATGATTATCATTAATACCATACTAATTAGGTTTTAAAAAATAATATTATTAATCATAATAATTATTGGAAATTATTAACATTTAATGTTATGAGCATAATAACAATAATTTTAGATATCATTTTGGGATTCAACTGCGTTAGGTAAGTCATTCACGTATGACCATTTCCATGAGAGGTAGTCGTAACTGACTAATTTCTCATGATTTTTGAATAATTCACTTAGCACTCATTGCATCCGGTGATGCTCACAGGGGTGAAGAAGTGGGATTGAAACTAGTGAAATGTGGAGAACGAATAACATAGCATCAATCATCACTTCCGGGGCTTGCACCCAGTAACGAGGACTTCCCAGGAGCTCACCCAATAATTTGTTAATATTAATAATATTGAACATTGAAAAAATATATTTAATATTTTTTATTATAAATATTAAATAACAAATATTAGAAAAAGGCATTTTCTGTTTGATTAATATTATAGTTATTTGGGATTAATAATATAAACCCAAGGGATTAATATGAAAACTCAAGGGTTTAATATGTTAATCAATCACGCATATAATATTAATCCCAAAAAATCATAATATTAATTCTTTGGGTTTATAATATTATTATTAGACTTTTAAATTTGTTTATAAATAATTTATAATATTATTTTTTTTTTTTTAAAGTTTAGAATAGTTATTATCATAAATAACAATATCTCTTAAAGAAAATATAAATAAAAAATTGATGATTAATGTTAACATTAAAATTAATATTAAAAACAATATTATTAGTAATAGTGTTATAAAAAATTAATAATATCATTAATACAATATTAATGTGGTTTAAAAAATAATCTTAATAACATTATTAATCGTAATTTTTTAAAAATTTATAATCATTTAATTTTATTAACAAAATAACATCAAAATCATCAATAACATTGAATTGTAACATTAATATTAATAATATTGATAGTTTAAAAAATATTTAACATTATAAATATTAAATATTAACAAAAATTCTCCCCATATTTGATTAATATTATAAACCCTTGGAATTAATATTATAAACCAAATGGTTTAATCCATTGGGTTATAATATTAACCCCTTGAGTATATAATATTAATCCCAAGAATGTATAATATTAATCCCTTGAGTTTTTAATATTAATTCCTTGGATTCATAATATAAATAACTTGTGTTTATTAATATTAGTTCCTCCCTTTTTTATTTCTATGGAACACTCTGCAACGCACTCACAGCAGTAAAAAGAGCGAAACCCTAGGCGCCGCCGCACGGACCTTCTGCGCTTGCCATAGCAGGTTTGGTCACTGACCATCCTATGGCAGATGCTGCAGGAGGGGAGCGCTCTGCCTCCCCTCCATTGGAGACGCCCAACAACAACAACAAGACAAACCTGACAAAGAATCTGCAACATGCAAAGGCAGACCTAGAAACAGCGACAGACAACACACGAATGCTACAAGAACAGTCGGACCCAGAACAAAGTACTGAAGAAGAAGCAGGCGACAGTAGACCCAATGCATCGAAAGCAGCTCAACCCAAGGTCACCTCTGCAACCTGCATTCCAAAAGTTGCAGAATCGATCAAGATCGAGCTACCAAGCCACCACATCAATGAGGAAATCCAATTCATGCAGGACCATGCACTGATTGGAAAGTTCTTGGGATTCTGGCCCACAGAAAGAGCCCTGAACGGTTGGATAGCTTCAAAATGGAAGCCCAAAGGACAAGTGACTCTACAACTGGGTCCAAAAGGCTTCTTCACAGCCATTTTCAACTGCATAGAAGACAAAACCAGAATATTCGATGGAGGACCGTACTTCTTCAACTCTTTGGGCCTGTATCTAACGGAATGGAAACCACGATTCAGTCCTGACAAAGAGGATTTCAGCTGGGCCCCTGTTTGGATCAGAATGTACTCCCTACCCGTAGAGTACTGGAGAGAAGAAACATTGGAAGGCATAGGCAACAAGCTGGGGACCTTCATCAAGGTTGCAACTGAAACCAAGACGCGCAAATATACCTCATATGCCAGAATCTGCGTTCAAATGCACCTCACCAAGACCCTAGCAGCTACGGTAAGTCTCTTTCACGATGACTATGAATGGAAGCAGCCTATAGATTATGAGCATATACCTTTTCGCTGTAGGAAATGTCATAAACATGGCCATCTCTTCCGGGACTGTCCATTAAATGTGCAGCCCAAGTCCTATCCCAATGAAACCACCACTGACCCTGAAGGCTTTACAAAAATTCTCAATCGCCGTTGACATGCAAGGAAACACCAAGCTAATCCGCCTCCGCCCCAATCCTCTAAGGCGCACCCCAATAACTGCTTCTCTGCCTTAGATTCTCTCGATCCGCAATCTAGCCCCAATGCCGCTAACCCTGACTCTCTGCATCCATCTCCGCCCTCTCACAAGCAAGTCAATACCCCTTCATCCTCTGCTCTGGCCCCCTCCAAAACTATTGATCCTCCCTTTGCTAAAAAAGTTGCATCTGCTTCAGACCTGGATATCCAATATACCTCCAAAGGAAAATCTTTGCTAAATGAATCCACACAAGCTACAGACATGGATCTTGATGCAGCCTTAGCCCTAAGCCTCCATGAAGAAGCCATGGAAGACACCATTTTAGACATCTCAGCCCCTGATAACATGGAGGAAGATCGCGAAGATGTTGATCTAGAAGAGTTCAACATCTCCAAGCTTGATATCTCCAAATTGGAAACAGCGTGTCAGCAAAAAGATTACACCTTAATCCCTCCTTGGCAAATAGACAAAATTGAAGGAGTCCTAACAAGGGTTCAACATCATAAAAGCCTGGGCATTCAAGGAGGAAGTCAATGGGATGGAAGGAAAATCCTTAAAGAAACAAAGAAACGAGGCAGAAAAACAGACCTACAGAGGACAATAGCAGTGGGGGAAATCCTCATGAACTCGGGGAAATTCCCCAAGTTGACCAGGTTCTTCAAACCCAAAGCGCAATCTCCATGAAGCTAATCTCATGGAATGTAAGAGGACTCAACAGTCCCTCGAAACACAGAATGATAAAAAATTTAATTATGCAAGAAAAACCAGCAATCGTCTTTCTTCAAGAAACAAAATGCAGCAGCACCACAATAGATAGATTCAGCAATAAAGCCTGGGCGGGCAGTAGTTCAATCTCAGTAGATGCATCAGGGGCTTCAGGCGGTCTCTCCATTCTATGGAACCCACAGATCGTCTCTCTGGATAATTTCCATGCCACGCAGCACCTCATACAGGCAACTTTCCACCTCATTGGCACCCAAATCCATGGGCATCTCACCAATGTGTATTTCCCACAATCAATTTAGCAAAAATTGGACCTCTTGGAAACAATCTCCCTTCTCAATGAACAAAGACGATATCCTTTATGGATAGGAGGAGGAGATTTCAACATTATAAAATCCATGGAAGAGAAGCAAGGGGGGCGTACCAGGCTCGACAGTGATAGCAACGACTTCAAACACTTCATACACAACAACCGATTAATGGATGTATGTACCTCC
The DNA here is from genome assembly GCA_000404065.3 of Pinus taeda. Classification (NCBI taxonomy): domain Eukaryota; kingdom Viridiplantae; phylum Streptophyta; class Pinopsida; order Pinales; family Pinaceae; genus Pinus; species Pinus taeda. The sequence goes on from APFE030003877.1 coordinate 26,589, forward strand.
AATGGTATACATACATGGTCGAACAAGCGCAAAGGAGTTCACTATATTGCCTCTCGATTAGACCGGTTTTTAATCTCTGATAATGCCATCCACCTCGGAGGCGACTTCAGTGCAGCCATCATACCTCAGGGAGGCTCGGATCATTGGCCTGTTCTTCTACACTGGTCTCGCCCAAGCAACTGCAGCAACAGACCCTTCCGTTTTGAGGCCTTTTGGCTCTTAGATACCCGATTCAAAGAAGTGGTCAATCAAGCCTGGAAATCTTTCAACCCACCGGCAGGAGCCAAAATGTACCAGTTCCAGCAAAAACTGAAACATCTGAAGCAAATGCTCAAAATCTGGAACCGAACTCATTTTGGTAATATACAGGAAAGCAAACAAAAATTGGAACAACAAATGAAAGCCTTGCAACAAACTTTCATTTTGGAAGGCCGCACAGAAGAGCAAAGCCAACAGGAGGAGATCCTCTGGAATCAAATTGAAGAACGTCAAAAACAAGAGGAAATTCTATGGCGACAAAAGTCTAGAATAAGCTGGCTTAGAGAAGGCGAGAAAAATACAAAATTCTTCCACAGATCCACCATCCAAAGGCGCATGCACAACAAAATTATCTTTGTTGAAAACCAGCAAGGTGAAAGAGTAGAGGATCATGAAGGTATGGAGAAAGAATTCATTGGATACTTCAAGGACATCCTACAAGAACCCAACGGTAATAGGGATGAGGTAATCAAGGAAATCACCCAGCATGTCCCGAAAATCATCAACGATGATCATAATACTCAGTTGCTTCAGCCAGTCTCAACAAAGGAAGTAGAAGAGGCAATGGCTCAGCTCAAAGATGGCAAAGCACCAGGGCCAGATGGATTCACCGCCAATTTCTTCCACGAATTCTGGGATCTAATCAAAACTGAAGTATGGGAGCTGGTGGAAGAATCCCGTAGCATGCATTGTGTCCTCCCATCCTTAAACTCAACCTTCATAGCATTGGTCCCCAAAGAAGCGACATCAACCAAACCTGAAAGGTACAGGCCAATAGCGCTCTGTAATGTTATTTACAAACTCATCTCAAAAGTTATCTCCAACCGCCTCAAACCGCTATTACCTCTACTTATCTCTCCAGAACAGACAGGGTATGTTGAAGGCAGACAAATCATGGACGGCATAATTCTCTCAAATGAAGTCATCCATTCTTTAAAGATACTCAAAAAACCAGGTATGCTTCTCAAACTCGATCTCTCCAAAGCTTTTGACAAGTTAAGTTGGAATTATATTCACAAAATGCTGCTCGCATTTGGCTTTAATGCAACCTGGACAAGATGGATCATGACCCTCATTACTTCCCCCTGTTTTTCTGTCCTTTTGAATGGCTCTCCCTCACCTCCTTTCTATCCCACTCGAGGAATCAGACAGGGGGATCCCTTGTCTCCTTTCCTCTTTGTTCTCATGGCCGAAGGCCTCAGCAGGCTGCTTAAATCAGCTGTTTCCTCTCAGTTTCTCAAAGGCATATCCTTGCATGGACGTACTCCTCAAACGCATCAGCAATTTGTTGATGATACTATGCTTTTTGGTCATCCTTCAGTTAAAGAAGCCACTACTTTCAACTCTCTTCTATCCCTTTTTTCTGAAGCCTCTGGCACCTCCATCAACGCTGCAAAATCCCAGCTCTTTTTCTTCAATACTCCCCCCCCTACTCAAAGGACCATCGCCCGAATTTTGGGATTTACAATCTCCCACCTGCCCTCCAAATACCTGGGTGCCCCCCTTTTTGATTCAGCAAACAAGCAAGTATCATGGAGAACACTGCTGGACAAATTGGATTCAAAGCTTTCTTCATGGACCTTCAGAGCACTAAATCTGGCAAGTAGGCTCGTTCTTATCAAATTAGTCTTACAAGCAATGCCGCTTTATCTCTTCTCCATTTTAGCAGCTCCAAAAGGTGTTCTTAAGGCGATACGCAATCTCCAAAGAAACTTTCTTTGGGGATCTACTAGTCAGAACAGGAAATGGGCCCTCGTCAAATGGACAGAGGTGTGCAAAACCAAATCAGAGGGAGGGCTCGGTCTTCGGGATCCGCTGCATAGCAACAACACAATGGGAGCAAAAATCTGGTGGAACTGGGTCACCAAGCCCAACATCCCCTGGACCCAACTTTGGCAAGCCAAATACGCCAGAGGCAGTCAGTGGAGTGATCTAATCCGGATCAATCCCACTTCACAGGGATCACTTATCTGGAACAATGCAAAACAGCAAAGCAGTTTCATTCAAGAACATAGTTTCTGGGAGATTCATTCAGGCAAAACTGCCAGATTCTGGAACGACTCTTGGCAGCAACTCCCTAAATTGGCAGATTTATTCCACAGACCTCTTTGGCAGATCCAAATGAATCAAGGAAGCATCCCATTGGTTCATCAATACTGGCAGCCCTCTCCAACCCATGATTATCAAACTTGGAAACCGGCACGACTCTGGCAAATAGACTGGCAGGGGGAAGCATATACAGATATTGATCAGGAACTCAACCAAAGGAAAATTCGCATCTCCCACCAACAGGACAAACTACGATGGGGCTACACGACCAAAGGCACCTTCACAACGAAATAAGCTCATCATCTGCGCTACTCCAACGGTCAAGCGGACAAGGATCAACTCTAGGAAAAAGTCTGGCAAGCAGAGTTATGGCCCAAAATCTCCACCTTTCTTTGGTTACTTAGCAAAAAACGCATTCTCACCTGGGACAATCTCATCAAAAGAGGTTTTATAGGGCCGTCCAGATGCCCAAACTGCAATAAAAACTGTGAAACTATCTACCGTCTTCTAGAAGAATGTACATTAGCAAAGAAAATCTGGCAGAAAGTCGAACATTGTAACGAGAAGGCACACCCCAGAATGGCAGATATAACAGCAAACATAAGAACCTTGGCAAGAAACCCGTTTAAAAGCAGGGTCCTCAATTCCTTATGGAACATCCTACCTGGCTTTCTCTACTGGTCCCTCTGGAAGGAACGCAATCACAGAATCTTCAACAGCAAAGCCAGATCTATAGACGACCTCTGGATCAGTCTCAGAAAAAACATTCAAGAAACTTTAGCCATTAGAGCTTGGAAAGATGAGGACTAGCCAGAAAGCCATCAGGAACAAATCATATTGAAGAATTGGAATCTGGAATTCAAGTCACCAATCACTGCCACCATCACACCTCCCACCAGATCTGCATCTCCCTCCTCTTGGTCCCCTCCTGCACCTAACTCCTTCAAGTTGAACTTCGATGGAGCGGCCAAAGGAAACCCCGGTCCGGCAGGATACGGAGGAATTATATGTAATTACAAGGGAGAATCAATGCAAGTATATTATGGCACAATGGGCTCAGATACCAACAACGCTGCGGAGCTAGAGGGTTTTTGGAAAGGAATATGCCTAGCCGACCAGAACCACCTTTACCCTCTGGAAGTAGAAGGCGATTCTCTGATTTTAATAGTAATGGCTAAATAAATACAAGCAGGAGCTAAAGCAGTCAAGGTTGCTAAAAGCTGGCGATTGCTAAGCCGTTTGGAAGATCTGGAGGAAAAGCTTCATACAGCCCTCAATATCTCCTTCCATCATGTTAGGAGAATAGCCAACAAGGTTGCAGATCGATTAGCAAATCAAGGGGTGTCACAGTCGACACCATACTTTTCAGGCTTCCTAAATACAGTTGACAATGCTCAACTCAAACAAGACTGCATCTCTTTGGTGCAAAAAGACCTTCCCTCCCCGAATGCGGGTGATAGAATGGAGTAAATGGCAGGTGAGGTGCTGCGTGGCAAGTCACATGGGCAGATGTCAGCCCGGACAAGCCACCACACACCAACAAGCCAGGACCATAAATGCGCAGGGGAGCTCAGGTCAGGCGTTCGTCCGCTCGGCCTCAAACGAACTTATGAAGACACAGACATTCTTGGGGAAGGCTGCCAGGGTTTAGGCGCCATTTAATGCACCTCCAGGTCAGAAAATCATGGCGCTCTATAAGAGTGTGGTTCTCCCGCACTATGCGCAGAGACATGAGCAGGTTTTGAGAGCTCCAGAGCATACTCTGGCCGCGTGTAGAATTTCAGCAGAGGTGCAGGTGAGGGTTTTAGGCATGTCTGGCGAACACAGAGGGCCGAGGGGCAGGGGCGGTTCTCGGGGTCGTCCTCCAACACAGAGGAGAGCCACTCCACCAGCTTCCTCTGATGATGACCCTCTGGTTCATGGCAGCAACCTGCATCGAGCCATTAGTCGGCAAATAAGCCAGGAACGAGGAGAACCCCGGGATTGTGGGCATTTGGAGCATCCTGCGATTAAATATCGCATACCCTGCACTCTGGAGCACAATACGTTGATTGTACCCATCACAGTGGAGCACTGCAGTGACGTTCGCTGGCCACAGGAAGGTCGGACGGTGCCCAGGGTGGACATGGAGGTGCCCAAGGCGGATTTTCGGTACCCTCCTCATACAGAGGAAGCCGGAACTTCGACAATGCAGCCTGTCAGGACGCCGGAAGGAGGAATTCAACCAGCTACGGAGGAAGACAAAAAAGAACCACGGCTAGTGACGGAGGATGAGCCATATGAGACAGACGAAGAATAATGTTGCAGCCCTCTCGGTTCTCTGTTCATCCCTTCTCAGTCTTTTTCCAAGTGTCGGCATATCTGCGTGTCTATGTGTCTGTATTAATCCATGTGTCACTGCAAGTCCATGTGTCAATGTGTCACTATAAGTTGAATATGACAGTCTACGTGTATTTGTGTCAATTGTCCACCGTGTTGGCTGAAATGCCTACTGTGTCGGTTTAAAGTCGCTTCGGCAATCTGGTTAGGAATGGTCATTTTTACAGATAATCCTGAGAATTCTCCACGGAGATTCAAGGCCTCGGCCTGGTGTAATTTTGATGTAATGCTTCAGTTTTTGTAATATAATTAGAATAGTTTTACGCAGAAAAAAAAAATATTAGTTCCTTCGATTTATAATACTAATGTTAGGATTTATAATCTTAGGTTTAATATATTTAGCTTAGAGTTTATAATCTTATGGTTTATTATATTTTGTTTATGATGTTATGGTTTCTAATATTCAATTTAATGTTAGGGTTTAATATTGTGATGTTAAAATAGTACAGAAATATGAACAATGTCGTATTGTGACAAACATTCTTTCAATATGACAATCGATCAAACAATGATAGTTGCAATGTTGCATTGCATCAAAACTTATTTGAGGCTGCAATGTGAAATTACAAAATTTGGTTTAATACGAGGGTTTACAATATTATGTTTTTTCATAATGGGTTTAGAATATTGCCGTTTATGAATTACATTGAAATTTATGCAATGTTCCATGATGACAGTGAATAAATTAGGGACAATATTATGGTTGATAATACTGGGTTTAGGATTTAGTGTTTATGTTATTTTTAATACTGGGTTAAGAGTTTATAATTCTGGAGTTTATGTTTTTAATCCTAGGGATTATTAATTACAAGCATTTATAATATTAATCCCCTAGGTTTAAAATATTAATGTTAGGGGTTATAATCCTAGAGTTTAGTATATTAAACTTACGATTTAATACATTTATCTTCGAGTTTCGTATATTTAACTTACGATTTAATATATTTATCTTCGAGTTTATAATATTAATCTTAGGGATGGCCGTGGGGGTTTGGTCTAGTGGCAAGCGAACGATTTGCTAAGTTGTTCAATATTACCTTGGGTTTATTAGTCCCTTGGGTTTATTAATCTGAGGGTCTGTATTCCTAGGATATAATATTAATTATAGGGTTTCCATGTTGCAATGTGGCATTGTGAAAAATATTGTGTTCATATGGCAATAATAAGTGGTCAAACATGGTCGTGCATCATCACACGTCACATTGTCATAAGGATTGTCTCAATATGAATATAAACCTTGGTCAACCATGTTTATTTTATAGTTTATAAAATTTATCTTGGGGTTTATATAGCTTGGGCTTATAATATTTATCCATTTTGTCTACTATTATTCCCTTGGTTTATAATCCCTTGGTTTTTTTATATTCCTTTGGGTTTATAATGTCAATCCATTTGGTTTATTAATGTAGCAGTTATTATAATTAGGGTATAATATTATATGTAGGGTTTCCACGGTCCAACGTCGCATCGTGACAAAGATTGTATCGAATTGGCAATAAATAATGGTCAAATGTGGTCGCCGATTTTCCCACATCACATTGTCACAATGATTGTCCCAATATGAAAATAAAGCATGGTAAGCCATGGTCAACCATTTTTATTTTAGGGTTTATAATATTTTTCATGGTATTTATATACCTTAGGTTTATAATATGTATCCCTTGGATTTAATATTATTCCCTTGACTTGATAATCCCTTGGGTTTTAGTAATAATCATTTTGGTTTATTAGTCCCTTGGATTTGTAATGTCAATCTATTAGGTTTATTAACTTAAGGGTTCTTATTCCTTGGGAATAATGTTATTCGTAGGGTTTTGGCGTCCATGATCACATTGTGTCAAAGATTGTGTTGATATGACAACTGATAATGGTCAGACAATGTTACCCACCGTCCTACGTCACATTGTGACAAGGATGTCTCAATATGAAAATCAACCATGGTAACATATGGTCAACCATGTTTATTTTAGGGTTTATAATATTTATCTTGGGGTTTATTTACATTTGGTTTATAATATTTATCCCTTGGGTTTAATATTATTCCCTTGGGTTTATAATTCCTTGGGTTTTTTGTATTAACCCTTTTGGTTTAGATTTTATAATATCTTAGTTTTTTAGTCTTAATCCCTTTGGTTTATTATTCCCTTGGGTTTATAATATCAATCCATTTGGTTTATTAATATAAGGGTTCTTATTCTTAGGGTTTAATATTATTCATAGGGTTTATAATATTAATCCTTGGGTATAATATAAATCGTATTGGTTTATAATCATGGAAAACCATCGTTCAACATGAGATTGTGACCAATATTTTCTCAATATGAAAATAAACCATGGTCCAACATTGCATTGTGACAAACATTTTCTACAAATTAAAATCAATCATGGTCAACCATGGTGCAATGTCACATTATCACAATGATTGTCTCAATATGAAAATCAACCATGGTCAACCATGATAATTCTAGGGTTTACAATATTTATCTTATTGTTAATATACCTTAGGTTTATAATAATAATCCCTTTGGTATAATATTATTCCCTTGTGTTTATAATAATAATCACTTGTAATTTTATAATATTTATCCCTTATGTCCAATATTATTCCCTTGGGTTTATAATCCCTCTGGTTTTTAGTATTAATCTTTTTGGTTTGTTAGTCCCTTGGGTTTATTAATATAAGGGTTCTTATTCCCAGGATATAATACTGATCATTGGGTATCCATGGTCCAACGTTGCATTGTGACAAAGATTGTGTCGATATGAAAATCACTAATGGTCAGACATGGTCACCCATTGTCATACATCAGAATGTGACAAGAATTGTCTCAATATGAAAATGAACCATGGTAAACAATGGTCAACAACGTTTCTTTTATGGTTTATAATATTTATATTGGGGTTTATATACCTTGGGTTTATAATATTTATCCCTTGGGTCTACTATTATTCCCTTGGATTTTTTGTGACAATCCTTTTGTTTTATTAGTCCATTAGGATTATAATGTCAATCCATTTGGTTTATTAATGTAAGGGTTATTATTCTTCAGCTATAATATTATTCATAGGGTTTCCATGGTCCAATGTCGCATTCTTACAAAGATTGTGTCAATATGGCAATCAATAATGGTCAAACATGGTCATGTGTTTTCCTTCCTCACATTGTGACAACAATTATACCTATATGAAAATGAACTATGGCCAAACATGGTCAACCCTATTTATTTTATGGTTTATAATATTTATCTTAGGGTTTATATACCTTAGTTTTATAATATTTATCCCTTGGGTTTAATACTATTCCCTTGGGTTCTTAGTATTAATCCTTTTTGGTATTCTCTTGGGTTTTTATTATTATTCATTTGGGTTTTTTGTATTAATCATTTTATGTTAATCCCTCGGTCTATTCTTCCCTTGGTTTTATAATCCCTTGAATTTTTAGTATTAATCATTTTTGTTTCGGTCCCTTTGATTTATAATGTAAATCTGTTAGAGTTATTAACTTAACAGTGCTTATTCCTACGATATAATATTATTCATAGGATTTTGGTCCAAGATCATATTGTGTCGAAGATTATGATGATGTGGCAATAATGGTAAAACATGATCGCCCATAATCATATGTCGCATTGTGATAAGGATTTTCTCAACTATTATCCTCAAAGAATTTGTTTAGGAAAATCTACAAATAAGAAGCTCATAAGAATCATCAAATGAATTGTTGATCAAAGTTAGAAAAACTAGCATAAATATTTAACATTTTCTCTATGGGCGGATTGAACAACACAAAAGTAATTAATATGCACTTCTCCTTTTAATTTGATCTATGGGAAAGAGGTTGTTCTTCCTACAAATGTTGTTATTCCCTATCTAGCCCTGGTTCAATTTATTGAAGAAATTCCTTCCTCTTATATGCAATTGAGGCAGTGACAAATCCTCAAACTCAAAGAAGAAAGAGATAAAGCCAAAATAATATATGAACATCATCAATAGTTGGTCAAGTGTTCATTTGATGCAAATTCTATAAGTCCTAAATCCTTTCAGCTCAGAGACATTATATTGGAGTGGGATAAATCACACAAGGAAAAAGGCAAGCATACCAAATTCTAAACAATGTGGCTTCGCCCATTTTAGATTGCGGAACAAATTGGCCCACCAATGTTTCTATTGCAAGATTTATTAGGCAAGAGGGATTCTCTACCTATTAATGGGCAGATTTTGAAGAAATATTTGTCATAGAAGATAACCTCTTCTATCCCTTGTACACTATTGCTATTACTTTTCCTAGGAAAATAAAAGTTAAATAGTATTTACTTTTCGCCTTTCAATAAAAATCTCTTTTATATTTTTATTTTTCCCTTGTATAAGTAGAGATTGTTAAGAAGATAATTTTGACATTTTAAACATAAGCTAAGTTCTATTTCTCCGAAATTTGCTTATTTTCCACCAGAATCATTTATCCTTTGTGAAACCTCAACTTTCTTAAGAGACCATTGTTCTATCATCAGTCAAGAAAAGTAGCTTTAACAGAGAAAAGACTCTCTGTGGATAAGCACCTTTAACTCTATAATTGGCATCCAGAAACTCTTAAGGATTGAGTGATTCTCCCCATCTAGTAAACTATTCTCTTTTTAGAGTGTAATTCTAAAATATACTAAAACTTAAAGGATAACAGATCTCATTAAGAGCTGACCTACCATGTTCATAGGGAAATAATAAAATGACATTGCCAATACTGCATATCAAAACATGATAATGGATTGGGATTATTTCAATCAAGAGACAAGGGGTCTCATCCTGAGCCAAGTTTTTCTATTGAGTTACAACTAGTGAATGGAATTGTCATTTTTGGCAACCAAACCAAGAAAATGACCTTTAAGTAGAAAAAAGGAAAAGTTTTAGAAGAAAAATAAACTGTTTAAAAAAGAAAGAGAAGAGAATAAGTATATGAGTCTAAATTTATCTCTAAAATTTGCACTCTTATCTACATGGGATATTGAATCATTGATAGTTAAAAGGTAACCCCTCGAGGCTATAGACGCCTGCTGTCAACAGAGGCTCTACCCGTGACAAATGAGTACATCTAAAATTTAATCTACAAGAGACCCCTAATTTATCTTTAAACCAAGTAAATACTGATATAGACAAGGGAATTTCCATTTTGAGGAGGATATCAAGTGGATGGTAATTAGGTGAGTTTTTTTCCTTATTCAGAGAAATGTTACTTATATTATATTTCATGTAATTCCTATTTTCTGAACTATCTTTATTTTTGAAGTTTTAGAAGTTTCAAAAGGCTACAAGAGGTAATTGGTTCTTCCAGTGAATCCCCAATTGTTGTATTGTTCAACAACCCCCACATTTATGAATTTCATAGTTAATATTCTATTAATAAATCGGGAACCTTTATAAAAAATCCTCCAAAAAACTTAGCACTTAAAGTCTTTCTTTTTTAATTATTAGAAATAAATTGCTAAATAATATAAGGTGTCAAGTCAAATCCCTTTATGACTAAGCAATTCTCGCTTTATCGCATATTGTTAAACCATGTGTGTCAAAGTTTAATTAGCAAACTGGGATTTGTGAATTGAAATAAGAAGTTATCATCATAATAAACTTAGGATATCATTAAATTTTCCATTTAAAACTAATACTTAAGGTATATCTTGTAAGATAAAGTGCCTATCATAATTACATATCGGCATTTACCAAAAGCACAACTAACAAAGCCTTTTGGAATATGTGCATTGCAATATTGCATCATAGTAAGCCAACACTAATCACATCATGACACTTTTCTAAAAGGCCAATATTGTGAACTATGAAAATTTTGCAGAACGTAGAATGACCCAGACCTGATGAAAGTATGTGATAAATGCTATAAATTGTTGTTAAGTCTGGTTCTTAGTAAAAGGTCAATTTATGCAATAAATATTCATTTAAGCAAAATGTGTTGTAAACAATAAAAGTTATGCCACTCACCTCGCATCCCACAAAAGTTTAAACAACTTCGAAATAATGCATGATAAAAAAATGTGATATTGTGATTTATGATATTGCGATAATATTTATTGCAATCACATAACTAGAATTTTTCACTTCAAACTTGTCACCTTAAAGTTTTTGCTTTCACGTTTGTGATGCAATGACTTAAATGAGTAATAGAGGCCATGATAAAAGATCTTAGTGCATATTTAATAAGTTTTAATGGAATTTATGTTTTAAATGACTTGACGAGATTTGATATATTTAATCTACATTTTGGAATAAAATATCCTTTCTTGTCACCTTTCGAAGATAATTTTATCATTGAATTTTCACTGTCATTTTCGCTTTGTGTTTATTTGATAATTTCCATTGCTCCATTTCAGGGAACCTCTGAAGAAAACAATGTTGGAAAAGATGGTGAAGAAGGGAAAAAAATATTGCATCTAAGAAATCAAACTTGATACCACTATTCTCTGATACCAATTGCAGGAAAAATGGAGGAACCACATCATGGGAAGCCATGTATAACCTGCTCAAAGAAGAGAAACCCAGGCTACTGGTAACAAAGGCAACAATTGATGTCCAAGAATCATCTGATGCCTCCTATTCTGAAGAAGCATGGTAATTTTTACACAGTATAGATGAGAGACCTAAGATATTACCATATAAAGATATGGTAAAATGGGTGATCGATGATGTATATGTCTCAGAAAGAAATTTTAGGAATAAATGACATGGGGTCATGGGGTCTTTCACACCAGACAATCTTCGTTAGATGTACCATCTACGAGAGCCTCAAGAGCTTTATAACAAAGGTTTCCTTCATCATTTCACCAAAGAGAACAATGGGCTATAGATACTCAAGATATTGAGGTTATTCTTGTTATTCCTACTTCCAAAATTGTCTTGAGAATTGTAGAGATACCTCCATTACATATATTCTATAGTCCCACTCATAAGGTTGTAGTTAAAAGACAAAGAGAGAAGAGGAAATTAGACACCACAACTATTGCAACTATAGAGAATGAACCAATGGATGTTGTGTGGAAGGACACTCCCGTTGACCCATTAGAGAATCTTACGAAGTTGTCGTAGTTCGTAGGAACTTATGCCACAACAACCATCGATAAAGAAATGAATGTCTGAATGTTGCTAAAATAAAAAGAACAAAAAATTATGATGCTTGAACAACAATTAGAACAAGAGGAAACTAATCAGAAAGTAGAACAACAGGTAGCTCAGCTTCAGAGAGAATTCAAGAAAATGAGGTTACAGCACCAGGCCAACTTATGGGAAAAGGATTCGCAAATTCATCGAATGCAAGCCATTGTGGATAAATTTAAAGATAACTTTCAAACTGACAAATTCATCAAAGAAGAAATCAAGCTCAATTCCCTATTAATACAGCAGGAAGAAATATTCTACTAGAAAATCTCGCAGATTAATCCTTACTGTGGGACAAGTGGTAGATTGACAAACCAAGTAATTGATATGAGGTTTGAATATGAAGTCATCCATAAAAATATTTTTTAATTTATCACCTCATAGGATTTCGAGGAGGGAAGAAAAGCTGACCTACCAAAAATAAAGGAATCCCAAAAAGATATTCTATTTACAGATTGGGATTCATGGTTAAAATAGGCAGAAAGGGAGAAAATGATAGTAGCAGGAGCAGTAAGAAGTATAATAAAAGTTGTTAATGAAAACCTCCATAGTTCAAACCTTGTCAAAGAGTTCATACCAGGGTTTCTACCAAATGTCAAACAATTCAAGCAACAATGGAAACAGACAGTGCATACCAAGGAAGAAGCATCTAAAGAACTAACCATACTGGATTGGGAGACATACTGGCAGTTTCTCATAAAACCACATAGCCAATGGATGGTTCTGCGATGTTTAACAACCTTTGTGCAAAAGATGGGGCCAGCTTTCTCGGATGCCATATTTACTAGACAGTGAAAATCCATAATCAGTCAACTGCCTCAGCTCAAACCAATGATTGACATTTAAAATCCCAAAGATCAAGTTAGCTGACTAAGTCAGTTCAAGTTGAAAGGAGCTAGTCATTAGTTTAATTCTATTTTTTCCCACTGTGAGGAAGGTTGTTCGAAACCTCCTTAGTTATTTTTGTAATAATATATTTTTGAGGCATTTTAGTATTTAAACACCTCTCATGCATTTAAAGAGGGGTCCAAAATTTTATCAAAAACACTTTTCAATACAATACACTTTGTATTTTTGGGAAGTTTTTAATGAAATTAATGGAACAAGATCTATTTTTCTTTGAATATCTAGCATGCTCTACTGAAATTACACTTCTATATTGTTAGAATGTATTAGATTGGATGGAATTGGATCAATATTGCTAAGCCCATGAGCATAACCTTTCATATATGGTACTTTTATCGTATGATTTTGTTTTATTTATGCATTAGCAATACTCTTTCTCTTGATTATATTATGTATGAAAATATGAGTTATAGTTATGCATTATTGCACTTTTGTATGATATTTTATGTCTATTTTTGTTTTGAATACATGAACAATTATTATATGCGATATAGTTTTCTCAATTGTTTTGTCTAACTATTTATCTAAAACAATTATCCTTAAAAAATTTCATTTCTTTTGGCAGTTGAATGATATTTACTACCAATTTCTTTGAGACATCTTTGTAGATCGCATATCTTAGTTTATTCCAAGGTATATTTATAGTTAGATAATGTTAGATTAAGATATATTCATGTGTTTATTACGTAGATCAGGTTATACTTAGTTGAATCATCGCTTGTCACATCTTATATCACCCCATCAACATTATCAAATCAATTCTATCTGGGAAATTGGTCCCATTATCCCAATCGGAGCCACTATACCAAATAGAAAAGGAGTTGCTTTTAAGGTCTGGACCAAGTGGTCTTCCCCCATGTTTTTGCAGTGAATTTCAATGCTTCAACAGGACCTTATATGCAAGCGGTATCTCCCCCAACACAAATTAATTATGTGGAAATTTCTTCCATGCCCACGTCTACTGATGATCTAGTAGGTGATTTAGTACATCAATTAGTAGTGGAATTAGAGTATGATATTTCCATTGGAACCTTTTAATCCCTTCCAAGAAATTGTTCTCCCATCTGATGAAAACCTCTTCAAAGCAATGGTCTCTTGGAGGATATAATATGATCCCAGAGAAAATTTCCTTTTCTTGTGTCAATCTTGTTAAAAAATGAAACAAGCTCTTATGAGAATAGTTGTTTTACTATGCCAACCTCAATTAAAAAATGAAATAGGTTCCTATGAACATTCTCTTTTCCTGTTTCAAGCTCATTAAAAAATGAAACAAGTCCCCTTTTGAATTCGATTCTTTGATTAGATCTCATAAATTACTGGTTGAGTCTTTCTCTTGATCTCATAAATGAACCTGCATTCCATCCACTTGTTAGTACATAGTAGTCTACTTAGGTGCATGAAATGAAGCTAGGGGGGATGTATCTCGAATTGATTCATTATATTGGGGGCATGCAAACTTATTTCAAGCATAGTTTTTTCTCTATTTCAAGCTTGTGTAAAAATGAAACCAATTTAAAGCATAATTTTTCCTTTGATTCAATCTTGTGTAAAAATGAAACAAAATTCAAGCATAGTTTCCCATGCTTCAAGATTCTGTAAAAATTAAACCATTCTCATTTTATCAACCTATGTGTGCCATCTGGGTCGTGCTCTTCTCATTCCATCATCACCATCTACTTGGTCGATCATACACTTTCACTTGGTTTATTACCCTTTCCACAAGAAACACTATAATAAGTGGTCTTATTAGCCAACCTCTTGACATCTATGTGTTTTGAGAAACTCCATCATGACTGAAACTAGTTCCCATCCCTTTATACCACTCATACCTCTGGGAGGATCCTCTTTCAGTTATTTTCAGACTCCCAAAATATGAAAAGATTGTCGAGCACTTGTCTTTTCGAGCTTATTAAATTAAATGAAAATGTGTTTGTGTAGGATTAAGCCTTTTCCAGACTAAGATAGACTAGCTACGAATAAATGAATACCTTAGTCAAATATGGATAAGAGGTTCTCTTGGGTATTTTTTCTACCTTTTCAGAACTAAGGTACTACCTACGAAAAGGGACATCTGGATTTTTCTTTTTCTCCTCTTTTTCAAACTCTCTAAACATGAAAATGATGTCAAGTTTTACCTTCACTGGAATTGTTAAAACATCAAACAATGATGGACTCATCGAACATGACAAGGCCCAACCACTCCTTCTTAAGGGTCATTAAATATACTTATAGGGATTCATATGAAGGATGGACTTATAGATCAAGCATATGTCATCCTCCTCAAGCTTGTTAAAAAATAAAGAGGTATTGACTAGTATGGTTGGGGAAATTGGGAAAACAAGGGATTCCATTTTGCTAATGGCAACGAGTCACTCTTGAACACGACACTCTTCCCCTTCATCATCATAGCTGTTGGGTTAGATAATCTACTTGTATTTTGGTTATCATGTCATTTTTAGAGCCTCCATTTTGGTTTTAGGTCAATGCTACTAGCTCCATTCAGTTTCTCTGGTGTGTTCAAGATAAGTCATTCAATTGATATCTGCTACAATACCCTTAAATATTCATTTTATGTATTCCTTTCTTGATCCAAATCCATATCAGCATCATTCTAATTATTCGATCTCAATCATCATACTTTTTATGTATCGTTGATGGGGGATACATCAAGGCCCTCCTGTGACATGTTACTTCCTCTTGACATGAACACATCATCCACAAAGTTGACTTAGAAACACCCCTTGCTACCTTGGTGCTTGCATACATCAATGTCAAGTTTCCTCACTCTCGGTGACAAGTTTACATCAATGGCCTTCGACCAAAATATTTTTTGGTGTTTGACATCAACTCATTTATTCACACCATATGGATTGTACTATGGTACATTGAGAGCCACTAACATCATCAGTGGTTTCTCTTGTGTATGTTAACGAATTACATCACTGGCCAGTAATTAGATGGTGTCTACCATGTTTGACTCCAACTCATTGATTCACATTGTTAGATTGATAGATTGGTTGGTCATGTGAATGGGATAGAAGACCCCAGATCTAGTTCCATCCATCTAGGCTACGATTTCAGGATTATACATAGATCTCAATGCATGGTGGTTGTGATCATATTAACAATCATCGAGTAATGGGTCCACTAGTTGCATCTATGGAGACATCATTTTGTCATTGTAAATGTTATGTTATCTTATGAGATGAGTATGGGTATGCATCCCTTAGCATACAAAGATGCAATGTTGTAAATGTATTGTAACAAATGAGGCTCGCTGATTGCCCTTGTTCCCTACTTGTCATAAGGTAAAGCACTTCGGTTATTAGTCATCATCTCTGACATTATGATTTAGGGAGCATTCTGTTATAGGCCATTTTAACACATCTGATCAGTGAGCCTCCTAACGGGATCAATCAACATCTTATTCCCCCTTTTCACCATCTTTCACAAATCCGTAAGTGTATACCTTTCATTTCCAAGAATTTTAGTCCTAAATTGCACCATCTAAGCCATTTTGAGGACCAACGCTCCTTGTAACCCTATTGGGGTGCATTCAATGACAAGTTTCTCCATTGTAGCATGAATTGATCACCAGTAGGTTTCTCCCATTTTCACCTATGTTGGTTCTAGAAATATAGGAGAATGATCGGTATTCTCGAAGCTTCACCTTCTAGGATTTTCTAGAAGTTGTTAGAACTACTTACCTTGGATAAATTATTTGGATCCTATCCATCCATACATTGGATTTTTCACCAGTTATCATTTCATATTATCACTCCATCAAAGGTATATATCTTACCCTAGAATGGTAATTGGATAAGAACTCGTAACTTAACTTGCTTCTCTATATATTTCCAACCTACTATGAGGTTGGGGGTTGAATTTTGGAGAATATTTTTTCCCTTATGTTGTTGTAGTGATTGGTCATAATTCCATGCATTTAGGGTGATTGGAGATGCATATTGCAACAAAGAAAGGAAAAGTCAACAACTTCGAGGAGCACTTCTATAAGATCAATTTCTACTTATGGTTGTAATCTCCTTCCAATTATAGTAATGAAATGAATTCATTGTTTTCCTATACGTGATGTTGTTTCACATATTTCAATACCCTATTGATCTATTTAATGAATTACTTAGATGATACTGCATACATCTCGTAGTTTCTCGGTTTGTGTTATCTGACTGTGTAGGTTCTAATTTTGGCAACCAGAGCTGGAATTGAGGCTTCCAAGCTAAAGAAGGAGAGAAGAGCACGAAGGATTCTAGGTACTTACTCCATTATCTATTTACTTTAAGGAAAAGCATTGGGTTCCTTGTCTGTCTTCTGTTGTAGGTTAGCCACCGACCAAGGGGAGATACTTTTGTACACAATCGAAGACACTGTATAACATTGGCATAAATATTTAAAAGTGATTAATAAACCTCAGGAATTCATAAACCCTAAGGTTTAATATATAAAATTTTAAACCCTAAGATTTAAATTTTATAATATATTATTCTTACATATTATATTATTAAATAATACATTACTATATATTATTATTTAAAATGTTCTTATATTCCTTTTCAACCTTTGAATCTCGAGGAGGGGATAAAATATTTGGGATTTCATCTCAAACCCAATGACTATACCAAGGAACACTGGATGTGACTGATAGGTAAAGTCGAAAGGAAAATAAGGTCATGGTGTCACAAGTTGTTTTCTAGAGCTGGTAGGTTGGTACTTATCAAATATGTCATTGAGGCCACCACGGTATTCTCGATATTTGTATCCTGGATCCCTAAAGGCATACTTTATCTTATACAAAATCTTTGATGTGGCTTTCTCTAGCGAGGGGCAAAGGAAGGATGCACATTTGCATGGGTCACATGGGACAAGATTGCCTTCCCGAAATCGTGGGAGGATGGGAGGATGGAAATTGGAGGACCTTAACTGCTTCTCACAAGCTCTCACTACCATGGTGTGATGGAGACTAATTTCGACACACAACTTGTGGACTGATGTGATTCAACAAAAATATATATACATGCTTTATCGATTGAGGATTGGGTTCAAATCCTCAATAAATCAAGATTGAATATCTCTACCATATGGAAAGCGGTCCTTAAGTCTTTCCCAATTATTGAATCCAGATTGACTTGGTGTATAGGATCAAAAACCAAGGTCCAAATTGGCATCGATCCATGGTCGGGTTATGGAAACAAGCACATTCTCACTCCTGACCTAATCTCATTCCTTGCTTCTCACAGAATGAAATTCTTTAACCAAACTGGGGAACCAGATTGATTAGACATATGGGGAAAACGCCGGCTCTCAATGTTGGAATTAAAGCTCCCAAACCAACAACATGTATCCTAGGATAACTATATGAGGGCGTTGACTTGGTATACTTACAAGAGTCTATCCATGGGTAATAGATTTTGCTATTGGTAGAAACTTGTTCCAGTTGCAGAATAATTAATCTTCAAGATGTATTCATGTGTTTACTTTTGATAATATCTATAACAAGGCATTTGGCGTGGATCCCTATTGCTTGAGTCCAAGTCTTCTGGATGTTCCCTTTACTAAGGAAATAGAGGTTGCAAGGGAGGTATCTATGCTTAGATTCATGGTGCCCAAGTTTGCATAGAGATTCATGAGATGATTAGGGGTAGGCGTTGATTTCAAACTCAAATATGCCTTAAAGATCATCGACGAGTTTGTTATGAACATCATGTCCTTGCACAGGAAACAATTTAGCAACGCCTCCAGAAGTATTCATAAGGTGCCTGAGGACTTAATATTTGTGTTCATGAGATTTCGAGAAGAGCATGGGTTCTTGTATTTTGAAATTTCATTGTTAGATGCTTGTTTAAATTTTTTAGTTTTTTTTTGCCATAACATAATGCCTATAGCACTCTCATAGTTTGTTTGGATTCTCCTTCAACATCCCCACGTCAAAGATCAAATCGTGGAGGAAATTTATAGCATTTTAGAAGGAAGAAAGTAATTAGAAGGTAATAATGATCCAACAATTTGTTTCAGTGAACAAGAGCTGAAACAAATACATTATGTGCATGCCTATCTATCTAAGTGGTTGAGCCTCTACCCACCTATTCCCATAGAAATGAAACAATTCTTGGAGGACGTGGTGTTGCCATACGACACAACAGTTAACAAAGTTACAATCATATTTTAAATCATTTAAGTGATGGGACATATGGAAAGCATATGGGGGATAGTATAATTGATAAGTAAGAAAAGTAAGAACCAAGGGCTTCATATAGCAAAATTGACAATTAAATGATGAGGAATGGATTTTGTAGATGAAACATTAAGCCTACCTTGTACAGAAAGGTAAATGAGCATGCACAAATTTTGATTGTTTGCTTGTATGTCATGAGCATGGATATATTTTTATTTTTTATTTGTATGTGGATGACATGAGTTATACTGGTGATCTCAAGTTAGTTTAATTTAAAGCAGTCATGAATAAAAAATTTGAGATGACAAATCTTGTTCTTATGAAATATTTTCTTGGCATAGAAGTTGAGAAATTCGAGAAGGGAACTTTTATTTCTCAAAAAAAATATGCTAAAGAGTTGTTGAAAACATTGCGGATGGAAAATTGTAAACCTACCCCTAATCCATGTATAAAGTTAAGGATGACGAAGGATCAAATGTCAATCCAACTCTAATCAGAATATTGGTTGGCAACCTCATGTATCTCACAACTACAAGACCTAGTATTATGCAAGGATTTAGTTTGATTTCCAAGTTTATGGAGACTCCAAAAGCCTCACATTGGAGAGTGGGAAAAATAATTCTAACATACACAGTAGGAACTACATATTTTAGAATAATGTATGCAAGGACAAAGAAGAAGGATTTAATTGCATATATAGATAGCGATTTTGCACACAATTTGGATGATATGAAGAACCCTTTTGGTTATGTCTCCCATCTTGGTTCAAGTGTGATTTCATGGGCATATAAGAAGCATCCTATTGTGACACTTTCGTTAGCAGGAGCAGGATATGTAGTAGCAACAACAACAACATGTCAAGTAGTGTGGTTAAGAACATTATTGGACGGACTCAAGCATTGCACTATCCAATTATATTGTGTTTTATCAAAAGAACATGCATCTTGATATTAGATAAAATTTTATTAGATAACTTCTGAGCAATGGAGAAGTTTACTTAGTGCCTTGCAAATCGACTGATCAATTGGCTCATATATTCACTAAGTCATGATCGAAAGATCTATTTGAGTTTCATAGAGGAAACTTGGGTGTTGTAATCCTAGCTAAGACATAGACCAACATACATGTTTGAGTTGTCATGAGTTATGTCTTAGTTCATTGGTCGTAATTAGGGGGGAGTGTTAAAAATTTCTAATTACTCCCGCATGGAGAGTTATCAAAGATTAGAGAGTCAATTAACTAAATCAAGTTTAGTCAAGTTGAGTTAAGTTTTATTTTAGTTAAATTAGAATATAGGGTGTGGTTGCATGTCAAAGTTATTTTGAGATAGTCACTAGTCAAAAAGGTTAAATAGAGTACAATGCGTTCATTGTAATTTTGTGTGATCAATAGAAGAGCCGCAACTTGTGTTATTGTGTGTGTGAAATTTGTACCTATCCTCCTCTAACTTTTCAACAAGTACTACACAAACAAAACTTATATTCATTAATCATTATCACATACACATCCACAAAGTTGTGCTCTTGGTTTTCACCCACAAGAATGACTAAATGTGGAATCATCAAACTAACTTGGTTTGAATTTTTTCTAGCTAATGCTTTATGCAAAGTCACACTAGACTTTTGGTATTGGACTTACCATTTCTAACACCAACCATTTTCAAAAGCACAGTAAAATAATTATTATAATTACTATCACAACCACATTAGTAATTATGATTAATATCGTTATTAATAAAATAACTATTTTCCATTTGTAAATGTAAAAAATTTGTAAACCAATCATTCTTGAAAAAAAAAATATATATTTATAAATTTTTCATTTCATCTTTTAAATAATGTATAAAATTAAAAATATTCTCACATTATTAATATGTATATATAAACCAAGCTTATCGGCTTAATTAATGTTCAATCGCTTTTTGTATCAGTTAGGGAATCTAGCCTAGCAGCCCACTAACAAGCCCTAACCCCAAGGGCTTCGGGGAGATTGGACCGTGTGACCTCCTTATAAGGAGGCACTCGTTTTGACCAACTAAGCTAACCCTTGGAACTCCTTTTCTTTAAGTTATTATTTAAAAGATGGAGGTTTTTAAAACCATAATTTCATATTCAAAACAACAATTTATTTGTGGTGAATTAAAGTGTATATTAATATTAATAAAAACAAAAGTCCATGAAGATACATATCATTACCCGTACGAAAACCATTATAATATATTTGATGAATGTTTATTATATATGTCTAGGATCATGCAAGCCCGCTACACATTCCGAAATATGCTTGATGGACTTAGGGAATATTGGAAGTCACATTGATATTGTTACTGATGTCTAAACAACATAGCTAAAGAGTAGACACTGTCTAATTGCTCCTTTCAGGTGGACGTAGTTACGAAGGAAAGTTTCCTTAACAAATCCCGCCTTCTCCAGAACTCGCGCCGACGCCACGTTTTCAGGGAGCACAAGAGCTTCAATTCTCTTCACTCCCTGCAATTCTTTGAATCCCATTTTAAGTGCCGTTGTCACCGCTTCGGTGGTTAAGCCCATCCCCCAGTATCTTCTAGCGATGGCGTACCCCATCTCAGCTCGGTAGTTGTGAATACCGGTTCCTTGCTTGAGCATGACGTGACCAATAGGCTTCCCTCTGAAACATATAGCCTTGAACCATGGGTGAGGAATCACCACGTTCAGCAGAAACTCCCTGAGATTCTCCTTGGATTTAAAAGCTTCCCATGTCATAAACTTGGTCACTTCTTCGTCACTAGCCCATTCGTAAAAGTCTTCCAAGTCTGCCGGGCAGAAGTTCCTCAATTGGACTTGCCCAACACTAAAACTGCCACGCTTAGCTTCCATTCTTTCGATCTTCGACTCTCTCAAATGCTCAGTTGTGGCTCAGCGATTCACAATGGAATCTGTAATTTAAATGAACAATATCTCCTATGAGTTTGCAGCACGGCAACACTAGTCGAGTTGGATGAATGCTGAGGTGAAGATGGTGGAATTTATAAACACCCAAAACTGCGTCACATGCCGATAAATGTAATGTGGAGGTCGGAAATGAATTCCTATCGAACTCTGACTTCTGGTAGGTACAAAAGTCGATTAGAACGCAATAGTCTAACAACATAGAATCGCTCAGACAATCTAATATGAAGATGCATAGTGTTGCAGAGGTCGGCAGAGTTAAATAAAGAGATTATAGGGAAAAATAATCATAATATTTTCAGATGAGTTCCGCAGACGCCCAAAGATTTCCTTCATTTCCTTTTACAGTTTGGACAGTTTGAAACGGACAGAAATAAATATACCTTAAAAAACGGCATGGGCGGATTCCTAACGAGGCATGTGTTTCATCTGCCCAATATTTAAGTAACCTACATTTTCACTTTGGAGAAGATATTCGAAGGGACTTGAAAGGTAGGTATCCAATAAAAGATTTAGAATGAGAAGTTTTAGTTGTGTTTAGGGAGGTTTGTGGATTGATGTTGAAATACCTAGAGGGCTGACTAAGTTTCAATATCGATGTTTGGTTGGTGTTCAAATTTGACGACAGGTGACTATGTAAATACCTACGTAGATAAGAGAAAGAGCATAGGATTCTTTGATCGCAAAGATCGTATAGGTTTTATAAATAAATATATAAATAAACTCTAGTCTGTTTATTCCACTCTGACCCAGAATATGCTTTAAAGTTCATATTAATAAATGCGATGTATTTTGTGAAGTGCAGAAAAGAGGGATTTTCATGGTCTGTGCTCGAGAATTTGATCCGCATTTCGTATATGTAGAGGGTCGAAAATGAAGATGCAAAAAGTGGGTTACTGAAAATTTTAATATTCTAAATAATAAAGGATTGACAGGGAAACTGTGCTTTTCTTATGGATGTTAAGATCCACCAGTGACGTATACTTACGCACAGTCACGTAAGACGAAGAGTCTCCACGTGAGTTAATAGACAAATTATTGTCTTTATTAACTTCATTGTCTCTTACTGAAATTTTCTGTAAAGCACTGCTACAAATGGGTCCATTGCCCATGGAACCATTGATGTATATGCGTTCCTTTAATCTAAATTCTTCCGAGTTTTATGGTATAGTTGAGATTTATTTTAATTAGGGATTTATTAAAGTTTAGAGATCAAATTTTATTTTTTTCAATTTTTTTAATTCTTAGATAAATTTGTAATAAACTATTTTGTATTTTTGGTATTTTATAATTTTTCATTATTTAAATTATATTTTTAATAATTTATTATTATTTATATTTTTATTAAAAGTTGAATAAATTATAATTTTCAATTTTTTTTAATTACTTAATTAATTTTTTGAATTTATGATTAAATATTTTACCTAGATAAACATTAAAAAAAACACATATTCTAATAATTTATATATATTTTTACTTTAAATAAATTATTTATAAGATAATCCAAAGTGGTTTTAATTTTTATTATTTTATCTATTTAAAATTATATAAAATTTTTATTTACTTTTAACCAGGAATATAATGAGATGAGATTATAAAATTTTTATTATAACTTACCGTATTTTTCCATTTAAAATATATATATTTTTAAGAATCTGTGTCAACTCTAAATTGAGTAGGGACTAAATTATACATTGTCTAATATGTAAAATACGCCTCTCCGCGTCAAAGAAGATAAAGAAGATAAATGCTTTCAAGAATATGAAGCACTGATCATGCAATGCATTACTTGGACATACGTTGATGTGGTTATCTTATATTCTATTATAGCAAATATCATCTGAACACTTAACACAGGTCACTCTTTGTAGAGGTCTAATCACTAAGCAATGCGACTTTGGTATCAACCCAACCCATTAATTTTATAACGGCCTAGTTCTGTTTCCCAAATTAGTACTGCATATATAATATATACTAGCAATTGTCCCAAAAGGTACAAAGAGAGGCCGATAGGATTATTAAATTGGAATTGTAAAATTTAGTTACATAATGAAATCTCATCTATGAGGAGCTTTGGGGGCCTATAGATTACAAGAGAATAGCAGAAATTCTTCAGTAAACATGTTAGTAGCGTACTAATCATCTTGGCGGTTGGAGAGAGAACTGGTGTTGAAGCTCTCTTTCCTCACAAACCCAGCAGGGGCTTTCTTGTCATAATTCTGAGTACAAAATTTGTCTGTCACTTTCTGCATTTTTCTATTTATATACAATGTTTGAACTCCTGTACAAAATTTCCCAAAGAAGAGAAAGAAAAGATATTACAATCATATTGTAAAAGAAACAAAAGATATTACAATCTATTTGTAAGAGAAACGTATCTGGCTAACGTGAAATGATGATTCAAGCCCAACATAGTTCTTCCATGCAAACAGTTCTGCCATGCAGACATACACTTAAATCACATACACTTAAATCGCTACTGGACTTATGATATTGACAAATTCAAAGTAAAGTGGTATACAAGAGAATGTACCAAGCTAAACGACAAGTTACACATCTTGAGACCTGAAAAAGTACATAACAATGGTCTGGCAAATTAATAGCGATATCATAATTGCTTTTCCTTCCACATACATACAATTGCTCCAAAGGCAAGGACAAGAAAATTTTCAGCTCTAGTGAGCACCAGTGGGTCACTAAAACTAGTGACCAGAAGAAGAGACACAATTGTATTAATCCTAAGAAAATACAAAATTGTTAATTAGATTTCTATTGTCAAACACAATTGTTCTCATAAGTAGTGTTTGTTATCACATGCGTTTGTTATCACATGCGTTTACAATAGGTATTCAAGTTTCAATTTTATTAGATCAGTTAGAACTTGTTTTCGTTTACAATCAATGGCCAGACTTTGATTAATTTACATAAACATCGAACTATAACAATTGTTCAAAAGTTTTAAACAAGTAATGAAACTAATGGGATTTCGAGCCAGTATGCTTACTACCACAAACAATATTTTGAACATTAACTGATTCCAGACTAAGCAAGGGAAAAATGGTCATCTGGATCCTCCAAGGCACTATTTTTGACTTCAAATTAAATGTATAGTCATGGTTCACTCCCTCAACATAGAACTTCTATATAATACCATTGTATAAGATGTTGGCAGTTGTTGTTCACACTGATGCTGCATTTTTGTGATAATCTGGACGGGAAAAAATAGTATTGTTGCATGATATTTTCCATTAGGAAAAGAAAATTGTAAATGATCTACATTCATACCTCCTACCTCCTGGGTTCTCTTATATTTCTGAATCATATGATAAGGCAATGTTTGGGGGCTTAATGCTTTCCACTGTACAGTCTGGCACAAGAAAGAGAAATAGGAAAGGTGACAATCTCATCAAGCTGCATATAAGAATTGTTATCCAAAGTCTACCGTATTCCCAAAGTTAGACACTGACATCAGGAAAGGAAAGACAGTGCCTTCGATGCCATTGGGACAAAGTCGGGCAGATAACACAAGCATGGACATTAACTTAAGCTGTATCTCTTAAAACAAAAAATCGATCTGGAATATGCATCTAAAAATTCACCCTTGAAACAGGTATAATGTCAAGGAGCCCAATAAATGAAGATGCGACTTTTTGTATGGATTTCTTGGGCTAGATTTCCATTTATGATGTCGATGCAGGGGCTAGAGGATTGCAATGATTTTGCATGGCATCACTTACAAAAATTCAGTATTGTAAAACCCCAAAAAAAGACTAAAATCTCGTATTCCCAATTGAATTATGATGCAACCAGACGTGTTTGTATCCATGGAATTCATTTCTTTGGTATTGTGGTTGTAGGGATCTCCATGCCTAAACTTCACTGGGGTTGCATCCAAAGTAATAGCCTGAAGAATAGCTAGCCCTTCTTGACATAGATATGGTTGCACAACTAATCCAATGGTTGTTAATTGAGTGCCATCCAGAAATGGCTTGTACTCCTCCCTTGATAGCACACATATATGTAGAAACATATTATTCTGGAGAACCCCAATCTATCATTGTCCAAGGAAGGTTGGGTTCATCAAGGGTAATAGAGGCCTCCAAATGTTAACATTGATGATGCAACCCAGGTTTGGATCTACCCTTTTCAGCATACAGAGGAAGCCAACTATCCATCAACAACATATACCTCTTTACCATTAACTGGATCTATATGGTTAAACTTGTACGATGCCACTGGTATTGGAATAGATTTATGATAGACAAATACCTCATTTGACTCTGAACCAATAGCAACAGAAAGCCCCACAAGGCTCCTTTCATATCTATGCCCAGAATATGTCAGAACAGGGTTGCAAAGTACACTTCTTGTGCTTGTTGTCGGGTTCCAAGGCTTGATTGTGCCATCAATTGAAACTGAGGTAGTTTTCCTATGATGTGTAAGCAATATATTTACAGGATCTTGCCATTGAAGAGACACAACAATCGTCAAAAGTTGAGGACTACAAGTAACTAAGGTTTCATGTTGAAGTGTTTGGAAGCTCCCTATATGGCCTTTCTGCTCAAAGCATGCAAGAAACATGTAGAAAGAAAAATTCAAAGTCTGACTCAGTTATCTGCACTTTCCCACGTAATACCATAGCCTCAAGATCACAATATTTTTCAATAACTGAATATGCTTGATAACTTCTTTTGGAAAATTGAAAATGCTTTCAATTTCCAAATAAATACCTCGAATTCGAGCCTTCAATTGATGTTGGTCAGAGTAAATGTGGCTATTAGTTTGTGTTCATATGAAAAGAACCTGTCTCTATTCACATGAAGTGATACTAGTAAAAAACGAAACCTTGTAATTTAGTCCTGACATATCAAACAGGCCCTATAATTTAAGTATGGATTTACTAAACAGAAACCCCATAATTTAAATATTGGCATATTGCAACCTATTCGCGCGATTACAACCATTTTTGTCCCTTATAAGATGCAACTTGCGTTCGTCCCTGAGAATCATTGGCACCCACATGTCTATACTTCAGTCCCTGTTAACCAAAACCATCCTGAGAGCAGAGGCAATGATGGGTATTTTCAAATGCACAGGAGCCAAACCCAAAATCATCCTCATTTGCATTATGGACAATTTCCTGTGAAAGTTACGAATCCAAAAGCAGCACCAACCGTGGAGCCTGTTCCCTTGAAAGTGAATAACAACCCACTAGTTACAGTGAACGCAGAGTATGGCAGTGAAATCACTGCTGGAGCCAAAGAAGGAAGCAGGAACCCTGAAGAGCTGGCTGAGTCTGCAAGCTTGAAATTGAAAAACCTGTTTAACATTACATTACTGAAGAGAGAGCGTCAGAGTTGTGAGAATCAAGGGCAAGTTACTCCAGAGTCTGCAAGCTTGAAATTAAAAAACCTATTTAACATTACAGCACTGAAGACAGAGGGTGAGAAGCATGAAAATTAATGGCAAGTTACTCCAGAGCCCGCGAGTTTGAAGTTGAAAAACCTATTTAAAATTACATCACTGAAGGCAGAGTTTGAGAAAGTTGAGAGTCAATGGAAAGGTACTCCAGAGTCTGTAAGCTTGAAGTTGGAAAACCTGTTTAACATTAAATCACTTAAGGCGGAGTTTGAGAAAGATGAGAATCAATGGAAAGGTACTCTAGAGTCTGCAAGCTTGATGTTGAAAAACCTATTTAACATTGCATTACTGGAGGCAGAGTTTGAGAAGTATGAGAATCAATGGCAAGATTCTCCAGAGTCTGCGAGCTTGAAATTGAAAAACCTGTTTAACATTACTTCATTGAAGACAGAGTTTGAGAAGTATGAGAATCAATGGCAAGTTTCTCCAGAGTCTGCGAGCTTGAAATTGAAAAACCTGTTTAACATTACTTCACTGAAGACAGAGTTTGAGAAGTATGAGAACCAATGGCAAGTTACTGCAGAGTCTGCGAGCTTGAAATTGAAAAACCTGTTTAACATCACATCACTGAAGACAGACTATGAGAATCAATGGAAAGTTACTCCAGAAGCCAAAAGGCAGAAAGGGATTAAACCAGCACTGAAGATTTCTCGCATCAATGCAGAGGTACCCAATGTCAGTCAATTGGGATCTGCTCTTGATAGAAGCTTGAGTAGTTTCAAGGACCTCTGTGTGCCTAGAACAGGCTCAATCCCTCATGCACATGAAAATCTTCCTACAAAGACGATAGCATATAGTAAAAAACACAAACGAAGTAGCAAATGGACATTTAGTTTTCGTGCCACTGAAAAGAATGCACCCTCAAATGGTGATGACAGGGAACAAGTTAGGAAGGCTCTGAGGACATGTGATGCCTTGCGGCGCAATCTGATGAATGAAGATGAATCTTGCAAGGAAACAGGTGGAGGAACAAGGCGTGCTCACTCATGGGCAGGGACCATGATGATGGATAGAGGGCATTTTATAAACAGAAAGATATATAGGTTCAGTCCCAGGCGTTCATGTGGGTGATCACTTTTATTTCCGAATGGAACTCTGTGTTATTGGTTTACAGGCTGGTATAGATTACATTACTGCTAGAAATAATCAGTGGAATGAGCCTGTGGCTATCAGTGTCATTGCTTCAGGGGGTTATGAAGATGATGATGATGAGGGTGAGGTGTTGGTTTACACTGGGCAAGGAGGAAATAATTACATAGGGCATAAGAAGCAGAGCGTTGATCAAAATCTTGAGAGAGGTAACCTTGCTTTGGAACGAAGCATGCACTATGGAGTTGAGATCAGAGTTGTTCGTGGCATCAAAGACAGCAGGTCTCCTTTTGGTAAAATTTATATATATGATGGTCTTTATAAAATTGAACACTTTTGGTTAGATAAAGGGTGTTCAGGATGTGGTGTTTTCAAGTACAGGGTTCAGAGGTTACCAGGTCAACCAGAGCTTGGTTCGGTGATTCTAAAAAACACAAGGTTCTGGAAATCACAACCCATATCAAGAATAGGTCTTCTTCATTCAGACATATCCTTGGGAAGTGAGAAGTTGCCTATTTGTCTTGTTAACACTGTAGACAATGAAAACGGGCCACCCCATTTTGAGTATACCAGTAGATGTATCAAGCACCCAAATTGTTCAGTGCAGTTGGACTTTGCTGAGGGATGTGCATGTATAGGTGGGTTTGATTCAAGTATTGGGTGCTTGTGTGCTCAGAGGAATGGCAAACAAATGCCATACAATTCAAAGGGTATTCTTGTAAAGGGTAAGCCATTAATCTATGAATGCAATGAGCAGTGTAGGTGTCCTCCAAGTTGTAGGAATGGAGTAACTGAAAGAGGGTTTAATACCCATTTAGAGGTTTTTAGAACCAGTGATAAGAGGTGGGGTGTGAGGTCATGGGATGCAATTGCAGCAGGCACTTTTATTTGTGAATATACAGGTCAGGTTGTCTCTTTTAAAGAGCAGGCAACTCCTTGTCACAGTGACAATGAATATATTGTTAATCTCAATCATGTGCAAGAAAGATGGACAAAATGGGGTAATGTTTCTAATATCTTGTCTGAGCACAAGCAGCAGCAACAGGCCTCCTGTCAGGCTTTTCCACAATTAAACTTTGTAATAGATTCCATCAAATCTGGGAATGCTTCACACTTCCTAAAGCATAGTACCTTTCCCAATGTTTTTATGTAGTTTGTTCTATATGATCACCATGATATTGGATTCCCATAATCAGGTGTTCGAGATGCTAAATGTTACACTCAGTAAATTAATTAACCAAAAGTTATGGAAGCATGGCTAAGAAGGAACTGATATTTCTGGATTTACCTCTCAGGTCACGGAAGGGGGAAACTGTGAGCGGTTCCAAAAGGGAAGTAATCAAACAAAACAAGAAATGAGTACGTTGACATGCAACTGTATTATGACTGTAGACGCACTATGAACTATATTCAAAGCAGTAACCAGACTACTGGTGAAAAATGGGAACTGTTTCCGGAACTTGTACTGAAATATAAACATATATTTCAGAACAAAAATGAAAACCCATATATATAACTAACGCATCATCAATAACTCAATGAGGAATAGCATGAGGATTTAACCCTTTAATTCAAAATCCAGTAGAGAATGGTATTTTTCCTATTAAAACTTAAAAACAAATATATAGCGAATTCCATGCCGGAGAGGGATGGAAAAACTAGTGAGAACCCACCACAGAGTAATGTTAATCAAAAGAAAATGATAGCTGAGCAATATAAATTATAGAGGAAGTAAAATACGGTTTGGAAAGCTGGAGAAGCTGTCACTTCTTCCAAAGACCGGTTTCAGTCCATTAACTAGTAGAGTTCAGTATCAACTTAAAATCCCTAGCTCGTAGCAGAAAGCCTAAAAGTCATAATAGAAATGGTTCTGGGGTCGTCCTCTGCAGCGGTAAAACCCCAATCAATCTTATAAAATCTCAGTGGTCCAGAAAGCACCTAGATGTCAAAACCCTCGGTTGGAATGGCCAAGGAAGTGCGCTAAGCCTTTCGGCACCCATGCTGAGCCAAAGAGTGACCTGCCAAAAGACCAAAAATGTAATATTAATACTCGTAGGCAAAACAAACTGCAGCGTAACAGAGCAATAGAGTTCCCAAGACAGAAAATTAGCCAGTAAATGATATAAATTGTGACTGCCTACAAGTCTGTGAAATAGATAAGAAAACTGTGGGAAGCTGCAACCAGTAAAACAGTAGAATCCGAAAGGAAATAATGAGTAAAATACAGAGAATAGACTCATATTGTATTTAGTAGAAACAAAAAAGAGGACCATCATAAGAAATAAAATATACCTGTTAAATGAACCCTGAATAATAATCAGCTTCTGAGTGGATATGGTGTCAAAGCGGACGTGTTTACTCTGGATTTCCAAGTTGAAGAGGTCGTCGCAACCCGTTATGAGCTTACTGTCGGCAAAACCGCCTTCATCAATATCCATGAATACATGACGAGTATGAGCGCACGCTTTTAGAGCTCTGCGGTTATGCCAACTATATGCCCGACGCCAGGTGTCAACATGAGAACCCGCTCTATGCTCGACGCCAGGTGTCAGTCTGAGAACCAAAGGGACGACGAAAGTCCCTTTCAAAGGAAGGCCTATCGGCCTAAATATGCGGATAGTGTGTGTCGAAATTATTAAAAGAAACTGATGTTTTGAAATGCAAATATTGTATATTGAAAATAATAACAAAGGGTTGTGAAAATCACATGATTATAATCCCATACGATTTCATTGAATTAAGTGGCATTATTATATAATTTTTATTTAATTCTTTAAATATTAGTTAATAAATATATGCATGTGATTGTTAAAAGGATAGCTTTAATTAGTTATTAAAATATGGAGTATTTATATTCATATAAGAGGTGGGTGAGGAAATTAATCTAATTATTTATGATAGCACAAGCTTATTATTGGAGAAAATGAGAGAAATCATCTATTTTTCAATGGAGGTGGTACACCATTCTTAGGAAGATGTATAATAGTTTTTATAGTAGCAAGAAGGGATGAAAGAGAGAATTGTTATGAAAGAAAGATGGGAGGCCATGATTTTATTTCAAAAATAACCCATAGAAGATAGTAATTGAGCTAAGAAGTAAGTTGGTATGTAGGACAGAAGTTATGGATAAGAAAATATCCAAGACTGTGTGTAGAGGATATGTGACTGATTTTGTAGTAGTTAGAGTTCTTAGAGAACCTATTTAAGAAGCTCCTTATCAATATTATATTGGAGCCAAAGAATGTGTTAGTGTTCGCCTTTTCCAATGCTCCTTTTCCTGGAGAGACAAATGTTGCAATGCAACAGTAGATCATTAAATTCTTCTATCTTTCTTCAAACCCACGATATATATAATTATGCAATTTCCCCAATCATCCTTGTTCCACAGTTTTCGCATTGAACACGCACTTTTTCACACCCACTCTTTT
Organism: Pinus taeda; assembly: GCA_000404065.3. Lineage (NCBI taxonomy): Eukaryota > Viridiplantae > Streptophyta > Pinopsida > Pinales > Pinaceae > Pinus > Pinus taeda. Next base: position 58,388 of record APFE030003877.1, read on the forward strand.
ATTTCTTTGGAAAAATTTAACCCAAACTTTCAAAGAAGCAGTAGATGTAATAGATGTAATATTGTGAACTATGAAAATTTTGCGGAACGCAGTATGACCCAGACTTGATGAAAGTATGTGATAAATGCTATAAACTGTTGTTAAGTCTGGTTCTTAGTAAAAGGTCAATTTATGCAATAAATATTCATTTAAGCAAAATGTGTTGTAAACAATAAAAGTTATGCCACTCACCTCGCATCCCACAAAAGTTTAAACAACTTCGAAATAATGCATGATAAAAAATGTGATATTGTGATTTATGATATTGCGATAATATTTATTGCAATCACATAACTGGAATTTTTCACTTCAAACTTGTCACCTTAAAGTTTTTGCTTTCACGTTTGTGATGCAATGACTTAAATGAGTAATAGAGGCCATGATAAAAGATCTTAGTGCATATTTAATAAGTTTTAATGGAATTTATGTTTTAAATGACTTGACGATATTTCATATATTTAATCTACATTTTGCAATAAAATATCCTTTCTTGTCACCTTTCGAAGTTAATTTTATCATTGAATTTTCAGTGTCATTTTCGCTTTGTGTTTATTTGATAATTTCCATTGCTCCATTTCAGGGAACCTCTGAAGAAAACAATGTTGGAAAAGATGGTGAAGAAGGGAAAAAAATATTGCATCTAAGAAATCAAACCTGATACCACTATTCTCTGATACCAATTGCAGGAAAGATGGAGGAACCACATCATGGGAAGCCATGTATAACCTGCTCAAAGAAGAGAAACCCAGGCTACTGGTAACAAAGGCAACAATTGATGTCCAAGAATCATCTGATGCCTCCTATTCTGAAGAAGCATGGTAATTTTTACACAGTATAGATGAGAGACCTAAGATATTACCATATAAAGATATGGTAAAATGGGCGATCGATGATGTATATGTCTCAGAAAGAAATTTTAGGAATAAATGACATGGGGTCATGGGGTCTTTCACACCAGACAATCTTCGTTAGATGTACCATCTACGAGAGCCTCAAGAGCTTTATAACAAAGGTTTCCTTCATCATTTCACCAAAGAGAACAATGGGCTATAGATACTCAAGATATTGAGGTTATTCTTGTTATTCCTACTTCCAAAATTGTCTTGAGAATTATAGAGATACCTCCATTACATATATTCTATAGTCCCACTCATAAGGTTGTAGTTAAAAGACAAAGAGAGAAGAGGAAATTAGACACCACAACTATTGCAACTATAGAGAATGAACCAATGGATGTTGTGTGGAAGGACACTCCCATTGACCCATTAGAAAATCTTACGAAGTTGTCGTAGTTCGTAGGAACTTATGCCACAACAACCATCGATAAAGAAATGAATGTCTGAATGTTGCTAAAATAAAAAGAACAAAAAATTATGATGCTTGAACAACAATTAGAACAAGAGGAAACTAATCAGAAAGTAGAACAACAGGTAGCTCAGCTTCAGAGAGAATTCAAGAAAATGAGGTTACAGCACCAGGCCAACTTATGGGAAAAGGATTCACAAATTCATCAAATGCAAGCCATTGTAGATAAATTTAAAGATAACTTTCAAACTGACAAATTCATCAAAGAAGAAATCAAGCTCAATTCCCTATTAATACAACAGGAAGAAATATTCTACTAGAAAATCTCGCAGATTAATCCTTACTGTGGGACAAGTGGTAGATTGACAAACCAAGTAATTGATATGAGGTTTGAATATAAAGTCATCCATAAAAATATTTCTGAATTTATCACCTCATAGGAGTTCGGGGAGGGAAGAAAAGCTGACCTACCAAAAATAAAGGAATCCCAAAAAGATATTCTATTTACAGATTGGGATTCATGGTTAAAATAGGCAGAAAGGGAGAAAATGAAAGTAGCAGGAGCAGTAAGAAGTATAATAAAAGTTGTTAATGAAAACCTCCATAGTTCAAACCTTGTCAAAGAGTTCATACCAGGGTTTCTACCAAATGTCAAACAATTCAAGCAACAACGGAAACAGACAGTGCATACCAAGGAAGAAGCATCTAAGGAACTAACCATACTGGATTGGGAGACATACTGGCAGTTCCTCATAAAACCACATAGCCAATGGATGGTTCTGCGATGTTTAACAACCTTTGTGCAAAAGATGGTGCCAGCTTTCTTGGATGCCATATTTACTAGACAGTGAAAATCCATAATCAGTCAACTGCCTCAGCTCAAACCAATCATTGACATTTGCAATCCCAAAGATCAAGTTAGCTGACTAAGTCAGTTCAAGTTGAAAGGAGCTAGTCATTAGTTTAATTCTATTTTTTCCCACTGTGAGGAAGGTTGTTCGAAACCTCCTTAGTTATTTTTGTAATAATATATTTTTGAGGCATTTTAGTATTTAAACACCTCTCATGCATTTAAAGAGGGGTCCAAAATTTTATCAAAAACACTTTTCAATACAATACACTTTGTATTTTTGGGAAGTTTTTAATGAAATTAATGGAACAAGATCTATTTTTCTTTGAATATCTAGCATGCTCTACTGAAATTACACTTCTATATTGTTAGAATGTATTAGATTGGATGGAATTGGATCAATATTGCTAAGCCCATGAGCATAACCTTTCATATATGGTACTTTTATCGTATGATTTTGTTTTATTTATGAATTAACAATACTCTTTCTCTTGATTATATTATATATGAAAATATGAGTTATAGTTATGCATTATTGCACTTTTGTATGATATTTTATCTCTAATTTTGTTTTGAATACATGAACAATTATTATATGCCATATAGTTTTCTCAATTGTTTTGTCTAACTATTTATCTAAAACAATTATCCTTAAAAAATTTCATTTCTTTTGGCAGTTGAATGATATTTACTACCAATTTCTTTGAGACATCTTTGTAGATCACATATCTTAGTTTATTCCAAGGTATATTTATAGTTAGATAATGTTAGATTAAGATATATTCATGTGTTTATTACATAGATCAGGTTATACTTAGTTGAATCATCGCTTGTCACATCTTATATCACCCCATCAACATTATCAAATCAATTCTATCTGGGAAATTGGTCCCATTATCCCAGTCGGAGCCACTATACCAAATAGAAAAGGAGTTGCTTTTAAGGTCTGGACCAGGTGGTCTTCCCCCATGTTTTTGCAGTGAATTTCGATGCTTCAACAGGTCCTTATATGCAAGCGGTATCTCCCCCAACACAAATTAATTATGTGCAAATTTCTTCCATGCCCACGTCTACTGATGATCTAGTAGGTGATTTAGTACATCAATTAGTAGTGGAATTAGAGTATGATATTTCCATTGGAACCTTTTAATCCCTTCCAAGAAATTGTTCTCCCATCTGATGAAAACCTCTTCAAAGCAATGGTCTCTTGGAGGATATAATATGATCCCAGAGAAAATTTCCTTTTCTTGTGTCAATCTTGTTAAAAAATGAAACAAGCTCTTATGAGAATAGTTGTTTTACTATGCCAACCTCAATTAAAAAATGAAATAGGTTCCTATGAACATTCTCTTTTCCTATTTCAAGCTCATTAAAAAATGAAACAAGTCCCCTTTTGAATTCGATTCTTTGATTAGATCTCATAAATTACTGGTTGAGTCTTTCACTTGATCTCATAAATGAACCTGCATTCCATCCACTTGTTAGTACCTAGTAGTCTACTTAGGTGCATGAAATGAAGCTAGGGGGGATGTATCTCGAATTGATTCATTATATTGGGGGCATGCAAACTGATTTCAAGCATAGTTTTTTCTCTATTTCAAGCTTGTGTAAAAATGAAACCAATTTAAAGCAGAATTTATCCTTTGATTCAAGCTTGTGTAAAAATGAAACAAAATTCAAGCATAGTTTCCCATGTTTCAAGCTTCTGTAAAAATTAAACCATTCTCATTTTATCAACCTATTTGTGCCATCTGGGTCGTGCTCTTCTCATTCCATCATCACCATCTACTTGGTCGATCATACACTTTCACTTGGTTTATTACCCTTTCCACAAGAACCACTATAATAAGTGGTCTTATTAGCCAACCTCTTGACATCTATGTGTTTTGAGCAACTCCATCATGACTGAAACTAGTTCCCATCCCTTTATACCACTCATACCTCTGGGAGGATCCTCTTTCAGTTATTTTCAGACTCCCAAAATATGAAAAGATTTTCGAGCACTTGTCTTTTCGAGCTTATTAAATTAAATGAAAATGTGTTTGTGTAGGATTAACCCTTTTCCAGACTAAGATAGACTAGCTACGAATAAATGAATACCTTAGTCAAACATGGATAAGAGGTTCTCTTGGGTATTTTTTCTACCTTTTCAGACCTAAGGTACTACCTACGAAAAGGGACATCTAGATTTTTCTTTTTCTCCTCTTTTTCAAACTCTCTAAACATGAAAATGATGTCAAGTTTTACCTTCACTGGAATTGTTAAAACATCAAACAATGATGGACTCATCGAACATGACAAGGCCCAACCACTCCTTCTTAAGGGTCATTAAATATACTTATAGGGATTCATATGAAGGATGGACTTATAGATCAAGCATATGTCATCCTCCTCAAGCTTGTTAAAAAATAAAGAGGTATTGACTAGTATGGTCTCATCATGAACCAGCTTGTTCATTTGAGTTACAACCAATGAATGAAATTTTCATTTTTGGCAACTAAACCAATACAATGACCTTTATGTAGAAAAAAGGAAAAAAATTTAGAAGAAAAATAAATTCTTTAAAAAAAGAAAGAGAAGAGAATAAGTATATGAATTTGAATTTATATCTAAAATGTGCACTCTTATCTAGATGGGATACTAAATCATTGAAAGTTAAAAGGTAACCCTGTCGAGGCTATAGATGCCTACTGGCAGCAGAGGCTCTACCTATGATAAATGAGTACATCTAAAATCTAATCTGCAAGAGAACCCTGCTTTATCTTTAAACCAAGTAAAGATTGATATAGAAAAAGCAATTTCCATTTTGAAGAGGATATCAAGTGGATGGTAATTAGGTGAGTTTTTTTCTTATTCAGAGAAATGTTACTTATCTTATATTTTATGTAATTCCTATTTTTTGAACTATCTTTATTTTTGAAGTTTTAGAAGTTTCAGAAGACTATCAGAGATAACTGGTTCTTCCAATGAATCCCCAATTATTGTATTGTTCAACAACCCCCCCATTTATTGATTTCGTAGTTAATATTCTATTAATAAATGGGGACCCTTTATAAAAAAACCTCCAAAAAACTTAGCACTTAAGGGCTTTCTTTATGAATTATTAGAAATAAATTGCTAAATAATATAAGGTATCAAGTCAAATCCCTTTATGACTAATAAATTCTCACTTTATCACATATTGTTGGACCATGTGTGTCAAAGGTTAATTAGCAAACCAGGATTTGCGAATTGAAATAAGAAGGGATCATCGTAATAAGCTTAGGATATCATTAAAATTTCCATTTAAAACTAATACTGAAGGCATTTCTTGTAAGATAAAGTGCCTATCACAATCACATATCGGCATTCACCAAAAGCACAACTAACAAAGCCTTTTGGAATATGCAAATTGCGATTTTAAGGCATAGCAAACCAACACTCATCGCATCGTGATGCTTTACTTAATGACAAATATTGTGAACTATGAAAATTTTGCGAAACGCACTATGACCCAGACCTCATGAAAGTATCTGATAAATTCTATAAATTGTTGTTAAGTCCAACATTTAGTAAAAGGTCACTTTATGCAATAAATATTCATTTAAGCAAAATGCGTTGTAAACAATGAAAGTTATGCAACTCACCTCGCATCTCGGGAAATTTTAAACAACTTCAAAATAACACATGATCAAAAATGCGATATTGCGATTTATGATATTGTGATAATCTTTATCACAATTGCATAATTGACATTTCACACTTCAAACCTGTCACCTTAAATTTTTTCCTTTCACATTTGTGATGTGATGACTTAAATGAGTAATAAAGGCCATGATAAAAGATCTTAGTGCGTATTTAATAAGTTTTAATGGAATTTATGTTTAAAATGACTTGGCATGATTTGATGTATTTCATCTGCATTTTGGAATAAAAGCTCCTTTCTTGTCACCTTTCAGAGTTAACTGTATCATTGTATTTTCACTGTCATTTTTGCTTTGTGTTTATTTCCATTTTTCCATTTCAGGAAACCTTTGAAGAAAACAATGTTGGAAAATATGGCGAAGAAGGGAAAAACTACCGCATCTGAGAAATCAGACATGATACCACTTTTCTCCAATACCACCTACAAGAAAGATGGAGGAACCACATCATGGGAAGTTATGTATAAACTGCTTGAAGAAGACAAACCTAGGCTATTGGTAAGAAAGGCAACAACTGATGCTCAAGAATCATCTGACGCCTCCTATTTTTAAGCATCATGTTCATTTTTACACAGAATATACATGAGACCAAAGATATTACCATACAAATATATGGTAAAATGGGTGATTAATAATGTAGATGTCTCAGATAGAAATTTCAAGAATAAAAGACATGAGGTCATGTAGTCTTTCACACCAGACAATCTTCATTAGATGTACCATCTACCAAAGCCTCAAAAGCTCTATAACAAAGATTTCCTTCAACATTTCACCAAAGAGAACAAGGGGCTATAGATACTCAACATATTGAGGTTATTCCTGCTATTCCTACCTTCGAAATTGTCTTGAGAATTGAAGAGATACCTCCATTACATATATTCTACAATCCCACACATAATGTTGTAGTTAAAGGATAAAGAAAGAAGAGGAAACTAGAGACAACAACTATTGCAACTCTGGAGAATGAACCAATGGATGTTGTGTGGAAGGACACTCTTGTTGACCCATCAGAGAATCTTACAAAGCTATCGTAGTTCGCAAGAACTTATGCTACAACAATCGTCGATAAAGCAATGGAGGAAGAACATAAAATTATACTGCTTGAACAACAATTAGAATAAGAAAAAACTAATTAGAAAGTAGAATAACATGTACTCAACTTCAGAGAGAATTCGAGAAAATGAGGTTACAGCACCAGGCTAGCTTATGGGAAAAGGATTCACAGATTCATCAAATGCAAGAATGCTGGTTAAATTTAAAGATAATCTGCAAACTGACGAATTCATCAAATAAGAATCAAGCTCAATTTCCTATTAATACAGCATGAAGAAATATTCTACTAGAAAATCTCACAGGTTAATCCTTATTGTGAGATAAGTGATAAATTGACGAACCAAGTAATTGATATGAGGTTTGAATATGAAGAGATCCATAAACAAATTTCTGAATTTATCACCTATCAGGAGTCTGAGGAGGGAAGAAAGGCTGACCTACCAAAAATAAAGGAATCCCACAAAGATATTCTATCTAAAGATTGGGGTTCATGGTTAAAACAGGAAGAAAAGGTGATAGTGATAGCAACAGGAGCAGTAAGAAGTATAATAAAAGTCGTTAATAAAAACCTCCATGGTGCAAACCTTGTCAAAGATTTCATAACAGGGTTTCTATCAAATGTCAAACAATTCAAGCAACAATGGAAACAGATAGTGCATACCAAGGAAGAAGCAATTAAAGAACTAACCATGATGGATTGGGAGACATACTAGCAGTTTCTCGTAAAACCACATAGCTAGTGGATGATTATGCAATGTTTAACAACCTCTGCACAAAAGATGGTGCCAGCTTTGTCGGATGCCATATTTGCTAGATAGTGAAAATGCATAATCATCCAGCTACCTCATCTCAAACCAATGATTGACATTTTCAATCTCAAATATCAAGTTATCCGACTAATTTAGTTCAAGTTGAAAGGAGTTAGTCATTAGTTTAATTCTCTTTTTAGTTCTATTTTTTTCCACAGTGAGGAAGGTCATTTTAAACCTCCTTAGTTATTTCTGTCATAATCTATTTTTGAGGCATTTTAGTATTTAAACCCCTCTCATGCATTTAGAGAGGGGTCCAAAATTTTATCAAAAGCACTTTTCAAGACAATACAGTTCTGTGTTCTTGGGAAGGTTTTGATGAAATTAACGGAGCAAGATCTATTTTTCTTTGAATATCTAGCATGCTCTACTGAAATTACCCTTTTGTACCATTAGAGTGTATTGAATTAGATGAAATTGGATCAGTATTGCTAAGCCCATGAGCATAACCTTTTATATATTGTACTTTTATCGTATGATTGTGTTTTATTTATGCATTAACAATACTCTTTCTCTTGATTGTCTTATTTATGAAAATATGAGTTATAGTTCTGAATTATTGCACTTATGTATGATGTTTTATCTCTGATTTTGTTTTGAATACATGAACAATTATTATATGTGATATAGTTTTCTCAATTGTTTTGTCTAACTATTTATCTAAAACAATTATCATTAAACAATTTCATTTATTTCAACAGTGGAATGATCATTATTACCAATTTCTTTGAGAAATATTTGTAGATCACATATCTTAGTTTATTCCCAGGTATATTTATAGTTAGATAAAGTTAGATTAAGATATATTCATGTGTTTACTACTTATATTAGATTATACTTAGTTGAATCATCCCCCATTGCATCTTATATCACCCCATCAACATTATCAAATCAATTCTCTCTGGGAAACTGGTCCCATTATCCTCGGTCAGAGCCACTATACCAAATAGAAAAGGAGCTACTTTTAAGGCATGGACCGGGTGGTTTTCCCCCATGTTTTCACATAAATTTTGAGGCTTCAATAGGTCCTTATATGCAAGTAGTATCTCCCCCAACACAAAGTTATTACGCGGAAATTTCTTCCATGCCCACATCTACTGATGATCTAGTAGGTGATTTAGTGCATCACTTACTTGTGACATTGGAGTATGATCTTTCCATTGGGACCTTTGATAACTTCCAAGGCATTATTCTCCCATTTGATGAAAACCTCTTGGAAGCCATGGTCTCTTGGAGGATATGATATGATCCCAAAGCAGAGTTCCTATTCTTCCGTCAAGCTCGTTAAAAAAATGAAACAAGATCTTATGAGAATAGTTCTTTTACTATGTCGACCTCATTAAAAATTGAATATAGGTTCCTATGAGCATAGTTATTTTCCTGTTTCAAGCTCATTAAAAAATGAAACAAATCCTCTTTAATTTGAGTCTTTGATTAGATCTCATAAATTACTAGTTGAGTATTTCACTTGAAAGGAACCTTCATTCCATCCACTCGTTAGTACCTAGTAGTCTACTTAGGTGCATGAAATGAAGCTAGGGGGAATGTAGTAGGGGTGATTTTAGGGGTGAATGTTCGCCCTTTGGCGAAATTAAGGGGTTTTAAATTTTTAGTGGGCGAATATTTTGTATCATAGTACATTTTTACAAATCACCTCAAATAGCCCACCTTATTTTAAGGGAGAGGGTAAAAAAGGTAAATTTAGCCCTTGAAATTAGGAGTTACAACCTTCCATTCTCCCATTTTCAAGAATTGGTTTTATTTAAGTGAATCCATTCGCCCATTTTCAAGAATAGGTTTTATTTAAGTGAATCCTATGGGTCAAAGGCCCAAATACCATATTTATAAAAGAGGTATGGTAAATTAATAAAAATATAAATAAATGAGAGGTATGGTAAATAAATAAAGCATTTTTTATATTTACTCCATAAGTCACCTTATATACATGCAAGGTGTAAAAAAATAAAAATATAAGTAAGGTGGAGATATGGTAAATAAATAAAACGTCCTTTTATACTTACTCAAAAGGTATGGTAAATCAATAAAAATATAAATAAACTAGACGTATGGTAAATAAATAAAACCTCTTTTATATTTAGTCCATAACCCTCATTCTATTTAATGAAGGCTCAAGAAAGAGGTTTTATTTAAGTGAATCCTATGGGCCAAATACCATATTTGTAAAAGAGTATGGTAAATTAATAAAAATATAA
>APFE030003879.1:0-11012 GCA_000404065.3 Pinus taeda
ATATATATATATATATACAGAGAATTCCCCATTGACCCAGTTGATTTGTATTATTATTATTAATTTAAAATTGGTATAAACAAGTGATAAGAAAGAGAAGCTCACAGAGCTGTATGTATTATTATTAAATTGAAAACGTATATTATATATTAATTTGAAAATTTAAAAAGGATGCATTGCATTCCGCATACTTGCCGTATAAATATAGCTCCCTGGTTTTTAAGTCAATATTGAATACCTTTATTCACCCAAAACCACTAAAAAAAAGCTTATAAAAATATTGAATATATTGAATACCTCTATTCGTTTACCCAAAACCACTTAAAAAAGCTTAGGGAAAATATTTGTTTGATACAAACTTCCTCTTCGTCCCTATGAGTTCTGGGCTATTTATTTCCTGCCATGCCATGCCATTCTTTAGTGGATTCTTCATCATATTGTTGTTAATGATGTAAATAACATGTCATTGAAACTTTCCATCACCGCCTTATATACTCAGGTATATCTTATATAATATGTGCACAGAATGAAATGTACACCGGGCTGCGAGAAAGTGGACGAATAGACCAAGCTTGTCAGTGGAGACCGTACCGAATTTGAATGGGGAATTATTCACGATATCGAACCGAATCCGCGAATTTGCGAATTTTTTTCCATTACGGTTGAACTTGGTAACGATGGTAACTATGATGTAAACTCTTTTGAAGCACCTTTGGTAGAAATCTGTGTCGCACCTTTCTGCTGATTCGGATTCATAGCCAGAGGATAGATTCATGTTTCCAATGCGTGTATATATAGAAGATAACTATGACTAGCTGCACAAGGCTTGATTTAAACAGAATCCCAGAGAAATAAAAAAGGATTATGTCCACATTTAAAACTACTGTTTTTTATATCAGCAACATGATATATTAACCACCAGTGGCTTGAAATCTTATGTTCAACGATACCGCCCCCCAATTTCTGCGCGTGCCGCTGATAAGGAATTCGGCAAACAACGTAGGTCTTGTTGATCAGAAAAATCTAAATGATAATAGTATCTTCAATTCATTAGTAAAGCTGATACAGACATCGAAACGGTATTAGTGACGAGCTGGTTTAAAAAAACCCACTTATCAAATAAATTTGGCCTTTACCAAAGAAAATCTATACACAACATTCTTTGGTAGTAGTAATAATAATCTGCCATTGTGACTGCAATAGTAGTTAGTTTTATGCCCTAGGGCCTGCAATAATAGCACGCCAAAGAATATCTATCCTTTACCAAATAAAATCTGTATACAACATTCCTGGGTAGTAATAATAATAGTCTGCCATATTTCTTGCAATAATAGTGAGTTTTCTGCCATAGTGCTTGAAATAATAGTGTGTATTGTTAACATAGTTCCAACTGATTCTAACCCTATCTTAAAAAATTTAACAAAACTTTCCAAAGTACAGAAAATAAACATAATAAGCAATGAAAAATCTGGAGTCATATGGTAGTATTCTACATTGTTTGCAGAGGCATGTTACAGAAGAATGGCATCAAAAGAAACTCATAGCTTTTGCCATAGCTTCTGCCATTGTTCACGTTACAGGAGAATGAAGAAACTCATAGCTTCTGCCATTGTTCCTGCAATGATACTTAGTTGATGATAAGCTATATTGTTAGTTCTGCGATCAGAAGAAGCTCATTAGATTATGCCATTGATTCTGCAATAATTGATTATACTATTGATTCTGCAATAATAGTTAATTGATGATGAATAAAATAGTTCTAATGGATTCATTGACGATGAATAAAATAGTTCTAATGGATTTTAAAAAAAATTCCAACTTAGAAAAAATAAACATAAGCATTTGCTAACCAGGACTTCTGTAGTAGAATTTCTGCATTGTTTGCAAGAGACTATCACAGAATATTTATACAGTGTACGTTGGAACTAAGAATCTTTACGCGAGAATGACCTCGCTACAATTAAGTTGATATCAAAACACATTCATACTCGCTAAAGTTGATATTAGAACACATTCATATAGCATACCGAATAATAGAAAACAAGTTCAAATAAAAACTAAGTCTCTGCAATATCTTTTTCACTCCAAGATAAATCATTTAAAAATAGAACGAACATCTATTTTTCCAACTTATTATGAGTAAACATTTAAAAACTAAGGTGCATTCCCTCACACTTCTATTCAAGAATAAATTTGATAAAGAAAAAATATTTTCAAAAATGACGTGCATTCCTCACACCTCTATTTAGCAAATATCATTTTGAAAATAAAATAAATCACAAGATAGAATAGACTTATCATGCTCTTCGTGGCAATTTTTTTTAGGGAAAACATGAAAAATCACCCTGGTAGGATGAGAAACATAACAATAATTGCGTTCACATTCTCTACAATGCTAGACAATTTCCCTTCTTTTCGTCCTCCATGGCTGAGGTTAAACTGTCGAGCTCTTGTGAGCCGACTTGATTGCATGGAGAATCATCCTCTTCACCTCTAACTTGTCTGGTTTCACCCTATGATTCTTGAGCAGTAAGCGGAACTCTTCAGTCAACTCAATACATTGCTCCAAATTTTCAGGCGATACAAATCCATGGCAACTTTAATAGATGACTTTAGGTTCTGAACTTGATGAGGACACCGATCTGGAATAAAGACTGCCTTGTAAAGATTTGGTTTGAATGTCCATGCCTCTACCCCATATTCTTCTTTTAGTTTCCCTTATGATACTCATTAGGGAAATAATCTTATCATGAATTGGATTAGTAACTTGTGTAAGATGCTTATTTTCAAGGTGCGTGAATTCCCCCTTGTGTTCCAACAAATAATCTTGTAACTTGGGTATATCCTCTCTCCGAAAAACATCCCAAAGAGCACCTCCAAATTCACAGTCTTTGTTTTCAATCTTGCAGCCCATCACTTATTCTGTATTTTTCTCTCAATTTATCTATTTCTTTTGTTTCGAATCTGTGAATTTGACTTCGGTTGTATGCGTTATAATATTCACAGCATCACATCCAAGTGTAGCTTAATGATTGAATCCCCTCTTCTAATATGCTAATATGCTCTTCCTTGGTGCCATAGGCTATGTAATTTTTGGGACCCAATTAGTGTTCAAGGAGTGCTTTGGAAGCTTTGTGGCAAGATTTAGAATCCCAAATTTAGGATGGGTGTACTCCTTGAAAAGCAAAGAATTGTTGGTAGACGCCCTTCACCAAGCTCATGGTAGCAAGAAAGACAAAGATCATACTCACAATCATCACAGCTTCTATAGAAACTTACAATAGATGTGTGGCAATTGTCACAAAAATGATGATTGTCTACCTTCACATTAGACACTCAATCTCCAGGTCTTATGCCAGTTTTTTCTGAATTTTGGACTCCCCCTCCAGTCCGACCATTTGGTCACCATGAATCATGGTGACCAAATGCTTGGACTAGAGGGGGAGGCCAAAATTCAAAAAAAATGGGCAGAAGACCTCGAGATGATCGTCATTCCATGGTCACTCGAAGAAGAATGTGGAGCTCTGAATCTGACGAGTTTCCATGGATGGATATGGTGGAAGGTGGTGTGGAATGTGCATTTTTTGGAGGGTGGCAGGTGTATTTTTGGGAGCTCCTGGGTGTGGCAGATGTATTTTTAGAGGCACTTGTATTTTCTCCTTCCCATAGGCTACCTAAACTTTGAGTAAAATAACTAAGTGTAATAAAAAATCCAAGAGAACTAAACTTTGGGGCACCATAGGCTACTGAAACTTTGGGTAAAATTAACTAAGTGCAATAGAAAATTCAAGAGAATTAAACTTTAAGTAAAAGTAATGCATGCTATTGCAGAATTTGGATAAAATCAACAAACAAAATCACAAAAGAACAAATCTACAATAAGACCTCAATCTGAATAACCAATTAAAAAAACTTGGAAAAATTAATTAAATAATTTGAATTATCAATTTTATTCTTAAAAATTTGGTTAAAGCACTAAATCGCATTTGATATTTAAAAACTCAAACAAAATTAATTCAATTTCAACGCAATATCAATCGCTGTATACCTGCTACCATGGGCCGGTATAATAAAAAGGGTAACTGTAACCGAACAAAGTTTTAATGAGGTATGTTTTTAAGGGTTTTAATTGGTTACAGATAAAAATATATAAATGTTAAAAACCATGGATTACAGTAGCACATGGAACATAACGCAGTACAAAGTAGGTTATATATAAAAAACCTCAGGTTAAAATAACACACGGTACACAATACAGCGAAAGAAGCCACACGTTAAGCTGAATCCAGAGATATGCCTTGATTGAAGCAATGAATGAAAAAATTAAACTTATTAAAAACGGTATGATAGAATAAAACTATTGACGAGGAATCAGAGCCATCAAGGGTAAAATTCTTGCGGAGAAAATAGAGACTTAATACGGTGGCTCAGGCCCACGGCACAAGGGTATAACAAATTATTGAGAAAGAAAGAGAGCGAGCCTTAAATTCATGACTGATGTGGTCACAAGGCACAAGGGTATAACAAATTATTGAGAAAGAAACAGAGCGAGCCTTAAATCCATGACTGATGTGGACACAATAAGAGAAAACAGAACCTTAAATCCATGCATGGCTGATGCACACGGCCCAATACACAAAATGTTAAAGCCTAACCAATACACAACACAATATACAATATGAGTTATAGCCAAAAGGAAAACAACCCACGGGTTTATTAAACAAAGAACACAATACACAGAAAACAACCCACGGGTTTATCGAACAAAGAACACAATACACAGAAACCAAGTTATGTCCGAAAAAAGCATGGATAAACTAATAAAGAAGAGGTTATACTGGATAGAACCACAAATTAAAATAAGCTAATACGCAGTAGATTAAACCCAAATACACAACTATGGGGAGTGATTCTTGAATTTGCACGGAATAGGATAAATTGATGAACCTAGAGTCAAATATCTGTTGGAAGAATTAATGCAGCTCTATGGAATCCTTAATTTCCACTTTAGGGATCTCAGTTACTGATTTGTAACTTTTACCAACACCTACAGGTTTTGGTGTAACTGCAAACCTCTACATGGTATGAGATCGTGGATAGAGGTTAGATTCCCGAGTTGCTTTTGAGGGGAGGTGTTGGAAGAATAGCCGCACCTCGTGGAATCCATAATTTCCATCCTGAGATCTTAGTTACTGATTTGTTTGTAACCTTTACCAACACCTCTGGGTTTTAATTTTCACCCTAGAATCTTAATTTGTAACGTTTACAGACACCTGTGAATTTTGGTGTAACCCCAAACCTCCACAAGACCGATTAAAAGTATGAAGGAAAAATTAAATGTAATAATAAATAGATTGAATAAAAAATTAAATAAAACAAAGCCTTAAATTCAATAGAAATTTTTGAAAGAAAGAGAGCCTTAAACTAATCAAAGGAAACATACAGATACAAGGCCAAGGGCCATCTCTACATACCTCGAATTGGGATTAGATTTCATTTCTTCAACAAAGTAATTGGAATTAGTGAGATAGGCTTTGAACAGAAGCAACCTCAACCACCTATTTCTTTCTTACCACCCTACCATGCCATTTTCTTACCAGCATCAGCATCAGCATTAGCCTCTGCCTCCTCTATCCCACACAACCGTGATTGACTCAAACACGAGGTCAACCTACACCTAGACACGGACAGACCCGAAGTCAAACCACACAGACAGCCAAACACACACCAGCATAGCTAGACGTGATAGGGACAGAGGAGGAGGAAGATGCTCGAAAAATGAAAATACAATATATTATATGTAGGGATTCCCCAGTGCCCTTCAAACGCTACAAGAGTTTTACCGCGTCTAAGATTAGTTTTATAAAGTCCCTACTCTCTCCTCAAGTTGAGAGTTAATGTTTTTTGGTGCAGCTTGCTTTTTTTAGGTGGTTCTTTCTTTCCATTAATGATTTTCATTTTTTTCCCTTCCCTTCCAAATGCACATCTGGCCAATAAGGTTTCAATTCATGGTTTTACCTTTTTTACTTATTCCATTTGGTTAGTCACATTATTATAGTAAATAATTCATGGTTTTACTGTATTTAACTCATTCACATTATTACGGATTGTGGATTCAATTCTCATTTTAATAGCTTATTTATTTTTAGGATGTTGGAAACAAGGCGTTCAAAGGCGGTATTACTCGAGCCTTTGCCCGACATACTTATGTTACTTATTTTTAATTTTATATAATAGTTATATGAAATTTATTGGTATTAATAATTTTTTTTTAATTGCAAAGCATCTTGACAAATATGTAAAAAAGAAATTTAAAAGTTTTTAAAAAGGTAATGTATTTTTACAATGAAGGGGAATTAGTGTATAAACGATAAAAGTGCAATTGAAAATGTATGTGCTTAGGTATTAACAAATCTTTACAATGAAGGTCAAGGTCTTCCATTTTGACAGGAATTAGGCTTCTAAAAATGGAAACGGATTTTTACAGTGAATGGAAAGGTCTTCATTCTTGATAGGAATTAGTGTAGCCATATAAATGATAAAAATGCAAGTGAAAATGTGGGAACCAAGTAAAAATGTGGGCACCCACGTATTAACAAATCTTTACAATGAAGGGCAAGGTCTTCTAACTTCACACGAATTAGTGTAAACTTATAAACGACAAAAGTGCAAGTGAAAATTTGTGTGCCCACGTATTAACAAATCTTCACAATGAAAGGCAAGATGGGCAAGGTATTCGATCTTTATAGGAATTAGTGTAGCCATATAAATGAAATGGCTAGTAAATAAAAAATATGAAGATCTCAAAACTCATAATTAAATCTAATTGGTTCTCTATTTGAGAGGTGGAATGTAGATATCGAAAATCTACCTTGGATGAACATTACTTTTGAAGTTGATAGCTCAAAGATTTTCAATAATGCCAAGGCTAAAATTCAAGACAAGGAATTCCTCCAAATCATCAAAGGTTGATGTTTGCTAGGCACGAGCATGAAGATGAAAGAAATGTACTAGTTGATTATAATATTCAAAATAACTGATGTGTTTGTGTCCATACATCTCCCAAGTAATATATAGGTCTTTCTCATGATGTTGACTAGCTCTGGTGTGAATACTAAAATTCAAGATAAGGAAGGAATTCCTCTAGATTAGCAAAGGTCGATCTTTGTTGGGATAAGAAACCTTGAGATACGAGTTTTACAGGTTTATCCTGAAGGAATTGACTCACCCCTCAGTTCTTTTTCCATGTAGTAGTATGCAATTTTTTTTCAATCACTTGAACTTCAGAGTTAGAAATAATTGACAATGATAAGGAACACATTTTAGTTAAGGATGGAATTGCTCCATAACTATACAAGTTGATCTTTCTTGGTAAGTAAGGGAAACTCCTATAAGTAAGGGAAATATTATTGGCCTTAACAATGGTGTCAAAACCACATTTAATGAGGTTAGCACGATTTTCACAAATAGTAGAAGCAAAGATGTTCCAGAGAAGAATAATCATCATTTGATCTTTTTTGATAAGTATGGGCAACTACTATAAGGGCGGGCAAGATTATTGGCCTTAACAATGGTGTAAAAACTACATTTAATGAGGTTGGAACCATTGTCAAAAATAGTCGAATGAAATATGATCTAGAGAAGGATACTCATCTTAATAATTCATGTGATATAAAAGTTGGTTCCTATTCTTTCCATTTTTATTTTATACTTATTTTAAAAGGCCAATAGGTATAACTTCCACTATTCAATTTGGTTTATTTACCCTTTTCCTTGTTCACTTAAAATATTTCCTCACGTGACTGAGTTATTGTGCCTTTCTTGTATCTCCAATATATACTCATCATATGAAGTTGTCTAGTTGTGGTAATTATTTGGAGGCTTTTTCTCCTTATGTGTCTTCCATAAAAATTTTCTATCTATTATTGGAATAGTATTGTTGTCTATTTTACTTATACAGGAGACAAACTTCCTAAGTTCTTTTATAAATGTAATTGAATATTGTTTATGAACCCTAATGTAGCTTTTGTGGAGGCACTTGAGTGGTCCAAATTTTTTTTAACTAATTTTTTCAACTGGAAGTCTATATATTTTCTGTGAATTATTATTTAGTATATACATTTCTCAACTATGACTACTCTTCAATTTTTTTAGTTAGCCCAATGATAAACATTTTATTTTGCTTTCTCTCCTAACAAGATGTGCACACTGAAGAAGACTTGAACAGATTTTTAATAGCCAAGATTTTAGTTCTTTCTCTCTTTTGCATGGCTACTATTCTCAATGTTCCAATTTCATATGCCTTCTTGAAACTTGTGATTTTTTCTCCTGCAAAAATTTTGTTTTGATCTCAGGTATGTGCTTAATAGTTTTCAAAGAGTATGTATTTCAACGTCAACATTACAAGTCCTTAAACTAAAATCATATTGATTTAGCTTGATTGCATTTTCCTATTTAACATTCATGAAAACTACTATGATACATCTCTAGGAGTTGATGTTATTGGGAGATTGTTTGTTTCAGTATATATTGTGGATATGATATGATTTTCGTAATGGCAAGTCTTATGTATGCACGAAAATGTTGGATGGTGTTGAAAATTTCTTGTTTGATAGTATTCTCCCCATTTTTAGGGGATTCATTTATTCAAAATGCTAGTTGAGTGTGCAATTTTGAATGAAAATGAACAACTAAGCTACATTATTAGCCCCTGGAAACATCTTTCAGTAATTAATGATTTCCCTTATAAAAAAATCATGGTAACAAATAGTGTTGCATGCAATTCTATTAGTTTGATACTATACAAGATTGAGGCATGATAAATGAAAAATAATTTCAAACCTTTTACTATGTAGATAGAGTATAATGTCCAGTAATTTCACACAAGTTCCTAGATAATGTTACAAAATGGTTCAACTTTTATCTTTGATGGTTGATTACTTGTAACGAAAATTTCTATTCCATGAATACATATTTCCCTTCCATGCCAACTTGGAATCATTCTTGTGGAATTGTATTATGTTGTCATGTTCAATAATTAATGTGTTGCATTGAAGCATAATGATAAAATGTTATCTCATTTGTGAAAACAAGACTTTCATAATTGGTATATCCTTTGTGTTTTATTTCTTCAATCATTTCACCATCCAATTTGGGAGGGAGATGAAGAGAATCTATTCGAATTTGTCACTACTACTTTTACTTACAAGGTATTTGTGTAGTCTTAACAATTAGTTCTTCCAATTCATCTTAGGTGAATCATTTCTTTTCTTCTCTTAGGTTCTTTTTAATTTTAGATTTGTTTTCCTTACAAGTTTATGCCCTTTCTTTAAAACATGATCAAAATATTTTTTCTCTTAAAATGAAAGAAACGATTACATTTTAAACCCTTTAGTTATGATCGATGAGAAATTCAAAACAAGAAACAAGTAATAAAAAAATCCACCTAGTATGTCTTACCCAATGGTACTTATTTTAATTTATAGTTGTTTGAAATAGTGCAAAGAGTCTATTTTTTGGCAAAATATTCTGAAATTAGTTTCACCAAAATTTTGCGATACATGAAATGGTTACAGATTTAGCACTTTGGCTATGCATGATGGAAAAGTCAAACCTAAGAAAAACGAATATCTTAGTATACCTTAATCCATGATACCAATTTTAATTTTCACTGTGTTTGAAGTAGCTTCGAGGAGAAGGAGTTTTTAGTAAAATATCAGTGAATTAGTTTCATATCTTTTTGAATTTTGTAGATTGTCACACTTTTTTTTTTAATTTACCTTCAAACATGGCATTGGAACCAAAGTTTATTTGTAGTTATATGGATAGAGAGAAAATTTATCTCTTACTTCTTGGATTTCTTTATTGAAAATATTGTTTGATTTTCATATACCATTTTTTTGGTTTTTTGTTTAGCATGACTAAGTAGAGTGAAAAATGAGATAATATTGATGGATAGCCTATGCGCTCTTGGTAGAATAATTTTTTTTTCCAATATAAATAAGATCGATAATTTTCCACGTACTAGAGAAATTGTTTGGGGTAATATTTAGAGTGGGTTAATATTCCATGGTTTTTCAAAATAAAAAATAAAAATAGTTGTCAATTTTTACATTTTTTTAATTTATTTGCTCAATGTTTATGCTTTAAAATTATTTTAACTTAAAAATCATTAGAACTCTCCATGTTTTTCAGAAAATATCATTAAACATTTTAAATTATGCATATTGGGGAGTATTAATGTTAGATAAGGTTTACAAGATTTAAAACAAACTTCCATCCTTTAAGTTTTGCTACTAGATAGAAACCTTCTAGAAGAATGAAAAAAATGGTGCAGTTGTGGAAAATATATAAAAGAATTAAGTGAGTAAAAGAGAAGAATAACATGAGACATTGTTGAATAAAACTGACATATGGGGAATAACTAACAAGGAATAAAGCTGTGGGTCATTTAATGTTTTCATGTTGTGAGCCTTTGTAACATAGTACTGATGAAATCTTTAATGCCAAGGGTGTGTACATTTCATGATATTTTTTCTATGAAATGATGTAAGACAATTTAGGATGCATAAATGTAATTATATTACAATTTAGTGAAAGAAACAACGGATTCTTATTTTATTTCATTAATGTTTTTTTATGCATGTACAAGTTTATTTCACCTTCATGGATTCTTTTGATCACAAGGATAACTAAGGAATTTGTCATTGTACATATATAATAAAAATATGAATATTTTTAGTAGAAGGGTCGCAACAGGAGGTGATCTAGGTGTTACCTATACTAAACAATGTGTTTTGTTGAACAATTATTTCGTTCTTAATGAAAAGTATTGCCTTTCTCCTTGAGTGTATATCCATTTTATTAGATTTCCATATATTTTAATCTTTTTCCTAAAATATATTTATTAATTTGTCAATAACCACCTAGGGAAGACATATAAATCAAATGGATCCAATTGAAAATAAAATTCAATTGATGATAACCATCCAAATGGGTAACCCATTATTCCT
>APFE030003880.1:0-10441 GCA_000404065.3 Pinus taeda
CCTTATATAGATTCATTTGTTATTGTTTATTTGGATGAAATAATGGTTTATAGTGTTATGTGGGAGGAGCACATGCCACACTTGATCCAATTGTTAGAGACTTTGAAGAAGCACTAACTATTGGAAAATCTCAAGAAATGTGAGTTTGCACATCAATCTTTGGTGTACTTAGGTTATGTGATTAGTGGAGGGGAGCAAAAGATAAATCTTGCCAAGATGAAGGCCATCATGATGTGCCTAGTTCCTACAAATTCTCTGAGGTTAGGAGTTTGGTTAGGATGACACAATACTAGAGGAAATTCATAGCCTCAGTTTTAGCTGTAATTGCACCATTGCACACCATAATAATGTGTGGAAATAATTTATAGTGGGTGAAGGGTTAGTAGAAGGCCTTTGAAGAGTTGAAAAAGAAACTATGTGAAGTATCAGTTCTTGCCTTACCAAACTTGTAACAGCCGTTCAAAAAAGAGATGGATGCAAGTGGGTATGCTATGGGAGAAATATTGATGCAAGAAGGCTTGTATGCTACCAATTTTAAGTGTTTCATGGAATATTTCTCAAATACCATACCTACAACAAGGATATTTATGTCATGGTACAATTTATTAAAAGGTGGAAACATTATTTGATGGGAAAGGAGATAGTCATCCACACATATCATCAACTGATACGATATTCTAGATCTAGAGTAAGTTACAATGGAACAAACACTACAAGTGGATGGGGCTTTTACAATAGTTTCATTTAGTGATCAAGTACAATAAGGGGAGTTCAAATAAGTTGGTTGACATGCTTTCAAGGCCACGCTCATAAATAATCAAATCTTTCGAAGCTATGATGCACACAAATCCTTTCACCTCTAATGCATACAAAGAGGCATAAACAAAGGATGATAACTTCAAGGAGTTGTATCAACAACTATAGGGCTAGAGTCATTTGGATAATTGTGACAACAAAATTGACTATCATCTCTAGAACAAGTTACTCTACAACTTGGACAAATTATGTGTTCCTAAAGGTGAGTGAATGTAGCTGATTAGAGAGGTTCAATATTGGCAGAGTGGGTCATGACCTAGGTTCAAAGTTATTTGCACCAAACAAAACCCTACACCGTTGGCCCTTTCGGCATCAACCTGTGTAGAGTGGACTGAAGTCTCACCCGAAGCAATATGGGGGGACGCTAGAACCAAGTTTTTACATTCAGAGATCAGTGTGATGTCTTTTTATGCCCTAGATCTGCTTTTGTGCAGATCTATAAGCCCTTTGGGCTTGGTACTGTAACTCCCTTCGGACGGCCCCTAGACCTCTGCGAAGGTCGACGATCGGCTTTTGCAGACCCTAACCAAATGAATTACCTACTTACACGCACCATAAATTATCCTTAGATCAGAATCTACTCAAATCTACTTAAGTGCTTGATAAACATAACACAATGTATTATGATCTTTGCGTAAATACTTAACATGTATTGCATTTAGTTAATAAGACTTATCTAGTAGATTCGCGCATCAATACATCATTATTTCTTCACAACATATATCGCAAACATAAAAAACAGAGGTAAATAGATAAAACACATGAATTTCTTCAACAATCTTCTTTATTGATCTTCAGTATTAGGTTACAGACTCAAACTTTCCTATGCAATCAATTGCAGAGGCCCGTGCACTCAGTTGAAGACACTACTCTAGGCCTCTGCACACTCAGCTGCAGAACCTTTTTCCCCTTTAAGATTTACTTCTTTGCAATATATCTCTAAGACTCCATCCATTCGTACCCATAGACATAGACATAGATCTACCTTAGACTCTCTAAGACACACCTATTTATACAATCCCATGGTCCATGGACCATGGGTAGATCTCCAAACCGACTCAAATTTACATAAACAACGGTAAAAACCTTTTTTGATTCCTAACTACCTACGCACTCTGCATCCACAATTCGCAGAGACTTTACATCTTTTCATCAAAATTTACAACAAAACTTGGTTTTTTAACCCCAAAAATGACACAGAGGACCCCATCCCAAAAGGCCCACAACACAAAGGTTGTGACTCACCCTCGATTCACTCGGCTGGTGCGGTGATCTTGTTGTGAAGATCCCCCAACTTTACATACACAACCACGACCTCGGCAACACTCTGTGTAGCTACTGTTAGAGCCTAAATCTGCTTTAGGTTGAAGGAAGGCAAAATTCAGGGTAACCACAAACCATGCTCAGTCTGGTAGCTAGCCCTACCAGAACAGGAGAGGGCTCTCTCCGGGTCACGCTCAGTGAAGAATAAACAATATGGTCTGAGATGACTTACAATGAATATTTATTTTAGGCTAGTAAATAGATATGGAAAAAGGCGATTTTGAATGACTGAAATTTCTAGGCTATGTAGGGCCAAAGGACCGCCTGAGATGGGAAATTAAATCGAAGACGCAGAATATTTTGTGAGGCAAGATAGGCATGGAGGTTTTAGCAATCAAACTGAAATAATATGTGGTGGAAACACAGTTGAGAAAGCCGAAAAGGGCATATACATGAATCCTTCTCAGATAGAGGAAAACACACAAAGTATGAATTCTTTACAAGGCAGAGCATAAAAATGGATTCTACCTTTCCTACTAAAAAAACATTCAACTGGAAATGAATATGAATGAGCTGCAAAACATTACACATTACATATGAAACAGAGAAAGAAACACATGCTAAAACTCACACCACAAGAATCTCATAAATCAGAGCTGCATCATTTTTCATTAATCTCCTGGCCAAGCTGTACAATGAATATGCTGGGTTTTTCTCTACGCTATTCCCAGAAACATCAACCAACCCTTTGCAAATGGTTTTTCATACAATAAATAAGCTTCACTATCAGAAAGTGGATCGACCCAAAGTTGGGGAGTTTTTTAAATTATTACAAACCGGAAATGAAAAAACAACCATCAGTAACAGAAGTAGTGATTCACTTTAATTTCTCTGATGACCAATAAAAAACAAACAAAAATGTAGCGTAGATCTCCTGGGTGACTGCTTACCTTCCTTTTTCCACTTGGATAGAAGCCAACCTTTAATGAAAATATTTTTAGACTTTGCCTCTAATGTCCGTAAAAATGTATTGTTAATGAACGGGCCCACTTGGAGAAAATCGCAAATTGAATTCTCACGGAGCGGAAGTGATTTGGCCTTTCGGGCTTTGTGCACCACGCCAAAAGATGTATGCGTCGCACCACTTTGGAGCTAATTTTGAGGCACTTGTTGAAGTCCAAATTGAGCCCAAGTGTGCTTGTTAGAAAGCCCTGCCTATCTACTTTCCAACCCAAGTGGAATTTCTGAATTTGGTGCTCATTTTCCCCTCCAAAACTTCAATCTCCCAAGACTGATCCCTGTGTGTCAAACTAGGGGCAGAGAGGTCTTTTTTGGCATGTTTTCGGCCTCCTGAGGACTCAAAACTTACCCAAACTTCTTGGCCATGCACGAGTAGTCATGATTTTCCATGGAAAATCCAAAAATGCAAACCTTTTCTCATTTGGAGCTCCCTAGGAAGAGTGCGTGCCACGTGGCGCAACGTTGTGGGAGAAAACTCTGTTTTTTAGGGCAAAATTTCTCAAAATACCAAAAATGCCCCAAATTTATTGAAATTTGGGCAGGAGCTCCTCCATCAAGAGTCATGATGAGCCAAGGATGCCTTGGCCAATATCTGAAGATGATCAAGCTCTTTTTTCCGTTTTTGCTTCTTCATTTCTCTTTTCAATTTCGCCTTGAGTCTCCTGATTCTTGCTCTAGAACTCATGTTCCGCACCCTGTAATGAAAAGCCATGTGTCTCAGCAATGAATTGTCTCTATCGGCCTTGGCCAGCAGTTCCTCTAAGTGCATGTTCAATCTCTCCAAAACAAACTCTCGGTTCTCATCCTTTTGCTCCACAGGTTCACCTTGTGCTGCCTTGATGTGCTGTCGATTTTCTTTGATCAGTTGCAACTCTATCTCAGCTTGCTGATCTTCAAGTTGCTTGTTCCGTTGCTCAAGATATCTGATAATCCACTTGGTCCTCTCTAAGTTGTGAGACAAATCCTGAATCCGTGTCTGCTATTCTTGCATGATTTCTTTGACATTTTGGCCCACAACTGCATCATCATCCTCGATGAGAATGAAATTGGTCTCATGCTCACCTGAAGGCCCCTCATCATGCATTGGCCCTTTACCTCTGTCCTGTACCTGTGGTGCTGATGTCGGAAGTGAGGCCCCTTCCACCCTGGGTGGAGATAACACTCGCTTTGCTGCTGCAAACAAATGTCTAGTGCCCCTCTGATATGTGATGAACACGGGCACACTAACAGTCTCATGGCGCTCATACTAATGAGAAGGTCCACCTGTCTCAAATCTAACCTCTGAAGGTCCTGGTGGAGCTCTGAAAAAATCACGAGAGATGAAATCCTCCCAGGTGATTCCCTGTAACTCAAGCTGATGCACCACCAAAATCTTGATGAGAGCAAAATGGTAAATGCTGCTGAACTGTTGTTCAGGGGTCTTGTTCTGCACAAGGGCAGTCATCCTTTCTATGTTTCGGCATATGAACAATGGGATGTTCATCATGCATACCCGAGTGAAATGCATGAGCAACCTGATATGATAAGCGGATACACGTGAGAAGCGACCTTCACAACTGAAATACTTCATGATTAATTTCATTAAGGGAGCATATTCATCTTTGAGATATCGAAACGGGAACACTCTCTTGAGCTACCTCAAGAAACCGGGTTTAATATATGGCTCATAGTGTTGCCGGTCAATCTTCTGCTTCTTATTCCATGGTTCACCAATGTTAGGCATGTCGGTGGCTAGTGAGATAGTTTCTGGTGTAAGTGTAAAGGTGACACCAGCCAAAGTAACTTGATCTCCATGTAAATGCAGTACAAAAAGACGAGCCAACTGACGATGGAATTGAACACTAGCCACCTTCTCACAAAATTCATATCATGATTGAAACCAAAAGCAAGAAACAGCAAGAGGGCAGACCTGCAATTCTGTGAGGGTGGTTGGTTCTTATCTAACATGTCTGCCACTTTTATGAGGCCTCTAGGGAGCCTGTTCTTCCTTGGTGAGTCACTTTGAGTCTCCACCTCATAGTCGGATGAATGATCAGATGACACCATTAATGCTATGAAAACTGCTTGGAGCAATGAATGCTGCTTGCAAGACTGTGTTGGACTGCTGTTGTAATATGGTTGAAATCTGTCACCAAGGGAGCAATGTAACAAGGGACTGTTAGGGAGGGAAAAAAAAATGAAGGGATTAGGATTATTAGGATAGATTTTGTTTAGGGCAATGTAGGAGGGTTTGGGAATTTTGCATAGGGTAGGGTTTTTGGGATTTTTTACATTTGGAAATAAGTGGTAGGGGATAGGGAATAGGAATTTACAACTGAAATACTTCATGATTAATTTCATTAAGGGAGCATATTCATCTTTGAGATATCAGAATGGGAACACTCTCTTGAGTTGCCTCAAGAAACTGGGTTTAATATATGGCTCATAGTGTTGCCAGTCAATCTTCTGCTTCTTATTCCATGGTTCACCAATGTTAGGCATGCCGATGGCTAGTGAGCTAGTTTCTGGTGTAAGTGTAAAGGTGACACCAGCCAAAGTAACTTGATCTCCATGTATACGCAGTACAAAAAGACGAGCCAACTCACGATGGAATTGAACACTAGCCACCTTCTCATAAAATTCATACCATGATTGAAATCGAAAGCAAGAAACGACAAAAGGGCAGGCTTGCAATTCTGTGAGGGTGATTGGTTCTTCTCTAACATGTCTACCACTTTTATGAGGCCTCCGGGGAGCCTGTTCTTCCTTGGGTGAGTCACTTTGAGTCTCCACCTCATAGTCAGATGAATGATCAAATGACATAATTAATGCTATGAAAACTTCTTGGAGCAATGAATGCTGGTTGCAAGACTGTGTTGGACTGCTGTTGTAATATGGTTGAAATCTGTCACCAAGGGAGCAATGTAACAAGGGACTGTTAGGGAGGGAAAAAAAATGAAGGGATTAGGAGTATTAGGATAGATTTTGTTTAGGGCAATGTAGGAGGGTTTGGGAATTTTGCATAGGGTAGGGTTTTTGGGATTTTTTACATTTGGAAATAAGTGGTAGGGGATAGGGAATAGGAATTTAGTAATGTATTAGGGTAGGGAAAAATGGGCGAAATGGAATAGGGAAGAAGGGAATGATGGAGAGAAGGGAAAAATGAAATGGAGGAGGAACCTTGGCACCAACACTATTAATTTGCAACCCTAACAGCAATTGGCTTGATGACTTTAAGAGGTAGAGTTTGGAAGTTTTGTTTCAAACATTTGGAACCATAAACCACCATCACACTAGCACAAAAATGGATGAGCAATAGAGATGTCGACCCTACTTGACAAATTTAAGCAATTCAATGTTGATTTGGAGGATTTTCGGGCGTTTTTTGGATGATAGGCTATGAGCGCCGCGCCACTTGCCCAGAGCGTCGCGCCGTTTCAGAGCATCGCGCCCGTGTAAATTTACATTGAGCAAATTCTCCCAGAGCGTCGCGTTCCTCCAGTGCGCCACGCCACTTGTTGTATGCGCTGCACTCCAACTTTTAACACAGTCACGACCTTTCAAACTGCAACTTGTTCTTCAACCTCCAAATTCGACTTTGCTATAATATTTTATGAATGTAATTTGACAAAAATGATTTATAAAACTTGGAGAAATATCTTGCAAGAGTTGGATTTGATCTTTTCTTCCTCCAAAACCCATTTTGTAATGTTTTTCATTTTGGCACTTTATCATTTAAAGAAAGTTCTGTCTTTTGGCTTTCTCATTGACTTTCTTTCTCACTGAATTTCTGAGTTTTGAGCTGATGAACTTGGTTGCTTTTTACAGGGATATTGGCGTTGATGTTTGGCAAAGAAAAACCAGAGCCTGCTTTGAAAAATCCATGGCGGAAAAAAAAATAAAAAATACATTATTATTACAAAAAATGTATTCGACAATTTCTTATTCAAAATAGAGTTTTGAACAAGAAATGTCCTCAAATGTGTTTGATGATGAACTTTTGAACTAAGAACCTCTTCGAAAACCATCATCATGGACTGCGGGCATTATTCGACATGTTTGAAGACCAACCACTAGACCTAGAATATGAAAATAACTCTTTTTGACCAAAATAGCATAATGACTATGAATGATTGAAATGACCTTTGATGAACATAGAGAAATTTTGACTAGCCTGGGCAGGTACAAGCATGAGGGAAACAAGAACACCAAACCCTTCCGTCAGACAATGGCATGCTCCCTAGCGAAATGCAATTGATTGAAACGAGTGAGACACCTAAAAATGAAATGCAGAAAGAGTTTTGATCTCTGACGGAGGACTGACAAGGCCGACTCTAATAGCTACCTGCTTGGCTTTCTTGACGAGATGCTCCGTAGCTAGTCCTTCTGCGACCAGCTTCATCATTTTCTAAGTCGTCTGCAAGCCCATCAGCCTCTCCTAAATGTTGATGGTAACCTGGTAAGCCTCATCTAACCAAGGTCCAAAACTTGCCTTCAACATGACCTCCTTTCTCTGAGTTGCTTCAACCTGTGCGCGGAGTTGTTGCCCCTCCTACAACTTAGCTAGGCACTTCGTTGGAGCCATTGAGTGCGTCATCGCCCTAATCTCATCATACTATCGTTGGAGCTCACAAACCTCTATATTGAGCATCTACAGGTTTGGGTCGTCCTGCAGAGTCATGACCAATTCCATTGCCTTCTCGAATAAGGCCGAGCAGTCAGCAACTACAACATCCAACGTGGTCATTCCTTCTACTATTGTGGCTCCGCATTGTTCCTTGACTTTAGGCAGCATTGACAGCTACAATTTGAGTTGCGGCTCCATGATCTTCATGTTTTTTAGTGCTCAAATCCGCCTTAGGCTGAAATAAGGCAAGACTCAAGGCCACATCAAACCACGCTCAGCCTCGTAGCTAGCCCTACGAGGATAGGAGAGGGCTCTCTCCGGGTCAAACTCGGGAAAAGGTAATCGAAAAGGCTTGATATGACCGAATTGATGACTGATTTTAGGCTAGGTATTAATTACAAAGAGTTTAGAATTGATTTTTTATGATTTTGTTGAAATCAAGGGAAAGGCAATTTTGGGTGCGGGGATGAGGCACAATTTTTGCAGAGGTCCACTTGGGGCAAGATAGGCAATTGTTTTGATACCTTAAAGCAGGTGAGATGGATAGATCAGACCAGTGAGAGGCTAAGGAGAGCAAGGGGTCTCAAGGATTCTCCTTAAACTGAAGAAAACATAGAATATTAAACAAATTTAAAGGCAGAGCATAGCAATTTCATGGATTCTACCTTAACACTTCATTTGCTTAATAAGAGAAAATTCAATAGAAATAATGATGCACATACACAACTTACAAGTACTAAGAGAAACACACCATAAAGACATAAAGCCACATGGATCCCAAATAGTGCTGCAAAACCCTGGTCTTTCCTTTGCCAAAAATGTTGGTAAAATATGTACAATATAGTCTCAAAACTATCCCAAGAGTCCAACCTCTACTACTGAATGAAAATTTACATATATAGACCAAGCTATCCTCATTCCCTAAACTCTAGGGTTCGAGCTCCCCCTTCTAGGAGTAGTTTGAACAAATTCTAATCATGGAGCAAGAATCTAGCTGACCAAACAAGCTGCCTCTAAAAAGAAGGAAACGGATTCATTACATTGATTTCTTGCTAATTTGTGAATGAATCATCTAGAAGAAGGTAGATAAGTGCCATATTACCTTACATACATCAAATTACATCATAATTTGGTGAAAAATTACATCAAAGAGTGAAACTGGTGGAAACTAGCTGAATTCCTGAGCTGAAGGTGAAAATCTGGGCCAAAAACTGTATGCGTAGCGCCCCTGATCCCTATGCGTAGCTCCCATTTGAGCCTGTATTTGGAGCACTTCTCGACATCCAAATTTAGCTCATGATAGCTCATTGGAAAGGCCTGGATGTCTAATGTCCAACCCAAGTGTAATTTTCCAATTTGGAGCTCATTTTCCCTCTCAAAACTGAATTCTCCCAGAGGTACTACCTGCAGTTGGAAAAGGTGGCAGTAAGGTGGTTTTCATGATGTTTTTGGACATTTTGGCCATCCAGAACTTGATGGAATGCCTTGGCAGTGGCTGTACAAGTTTATTTCTTCATGACAAATCCAAAACTACAAGCCATTTGTCAATTGGACCTCCCAATCTTCAGGGTAGCGCGCTACGCGCAGAACCCAAAAACCTGTTTCTTAAGCCAAAATTTTTGAAATGACAAAATTTTCTCTAAATGTGCCCAAAATTTGAGTGAAGATCCTCCATCATGTATCATGCTCAACTAGTGAAGCCTCGGCCAAAACGCAAAGCGGATCAGGCCTTTTGTGTCGTTTTTGTGCTTTTCTCAAACGCCTTTTGAGGACCTTGATTCTCGCTTTGCAAACATGCATGCGAGCCCAATAGTGAGTCTTCATGTGACGAAGCATGTCCTTGTCCCTATTTTCCTTCGCCAACAACTTCTCCAGATGAGTGTTGACCCAGATGAGCATTGTTTCCCTATCAATAGGTGTTAAATCACCGAGTCTCCTTCGGGCCAATTCTCGGTCTTCGCGGATCTTCCGCAGCTCATAAAGTTCATGCTCATCTTCCAACTACTTGTTGCGCTGCTCTAGGTAGTTGATCACCCATTTAGCCATATGAAATTTCTTTTGCAGCGACTCATTCTCGGCCCTTTGCTCCCGGATGATCTCCTTTAGCTCGGAACTAGGAGAGCTAGCATCAACATCAATGATATCTGTGTCCTGGCCTCCTGAAGGACCCTCGTCAACCATGGTTCTCTTGCCCTTGTCCTGACTCTGTACCTGTGCTGTAGATGGAAGCAAGACTCCTTCCACATGATGTGGAGATAATACTCGCTCTGGTGATGAAGTCAACAAGACCCCTTCCACCCCGAGTGGAGATAGTACTCGTCGTGCAGCTGCAAATAAGGCCTTGTGGCCTTTATGATATGTCACATATACGGGAGCATCAACATGCTCAGTCTCGGGAATGTCAAGCTGCTGTGAAGGCCCTCCCTCATCATGAACCATCTCTAGTGGTGGCTGAGGCGCTGTGAAAAGGTCACGAGCAATAAAATCCTCCCATGTAATGCCCTGCTGTGTCAGCTGATGAATCACCACGATTTTGATCAATGCATAATGGTATATGCTCCTGTGCTGCTGTGCTGGGCTCTTCTTTTGCACTAAAGGCACCACCCTCTCTATGTTGCGAAACATAAAATATGGGATGTTCATCAGGCGCACCCTTGTAAAATGCATCAATAAACGGACATGGTATGCATAAAGACGTGAGAATCTGCCCTCACAACTGAAATATCGGATGATAAG
>APFE030003892.1:0-29617 GCA_000404065.3 Pinus taeda
GTTGTATGACCAAGCCAACGATAAGTTGGGAGCTGGGAAGTTCGAACCTATGTGGCATGGGCCATACATCGTTAAACGTGTCTTGCAAAAAGACGCATATGAGATGGTTGACTACAAAGTTAATGTGTTATCACAGCCCCGCAACAAGATTTATCTGAAAAACTATTATGCACGACTTTCGTGTAATTACTTTTGTACATTAGTGTGTGAATTCATTGGTGTGAAGTTTTGATTTTTTGGTGTGATTGTTTTCTTTGCAGACATGTTCCCTCTGCTTACCTTGTGTTCTACTCAATTTGCAGATCTCCTCAAACCATTATGTTGGTTTTATTAATGATCCTTGTCGTAGCACATAAAACCTATCTTCTGCAACTTGGGCACTCTTCACCCCTGATGACGAGTTGATCAATTTACAAGGTATTTGCCTCGGATGAACAACTAATAATATTGCCAAGTACAGTGCATTTATTGAACTATTATCAGAACCAGTTGCTCTTGGCATTAGAAATTTAGTTGTTAAGGTATATTCACAACTCTTTGTGTTACAATTGAATATTCAATAGTTAGTAAGAAATCCACAAATTTTGTGTATGTATCTTTGTGTTCGATCGCTGCAAAGAAATTTTGATTATATCACATATCAACATATTCCATGGAATTTGAATATACTAACATATGCATTAGCAAATTATGTTCTCGATAGACATTTGTGTAACTTATAAAATTGATCACATCATCATGATACATGAACACATAAGTAGAATATATAAATGCACACACACACACACACACATATATTACTATTGTCAAATATTCTTCATCAAAATCTCAAAAAATAAGTGTTCTGGGACACATGGCTTTTAAAGCTTATAATAGTGTAGAAAAACATGACTAGAAAAGGTTATTTGCCCACATGGTGCACAGGATAGCATGAGACCACTCTTACCACTTGGCCTAACATCCAGCACAGTCTCACAGACACTCCTACTGTATGCCTCTGGTATCGCAATGGCATGTCATCTATAGTCGCATATTCTTGAATCCCTCGAGTAATCACTTCCAAATTTCGTTCCATTTCTACCATAAGATGTTCCCCTTCCTCGTATGGAGCATCTTCTATCTAATGTGCTACTCGTTTTGCTATTGCCAACATGCTAGGAGGCCTTTTTGTTCCTAAATATGCACAATTATCACAAGTAAACTCTCAGACACACTTTCAACAAAACAAAAAAATCATAAAACTTGAAAAAAATCCAAAAACGGGTTTTACCTGCATTGGTCCACTATTCACTTGCTGGTAGAGGTAGATCTAGATCTCCTTTGAATTTCGTGCCTACATAGGCATAGTCATCCAAAACAATCAGTTTTTGGCTCAACAACCCAAAAAACGATGAAAGGAAATGCATCCACTAGTCCCCTCCTCCATGAGGCATGATCCCACTCCATCTGTGCTACCTCGAATCTTGTGGAGCTGGATCCTTCACCTCTACCCACTGATACCTAAATATGGGCACATGATCCAAAACGAAAGTGACCAAAATCGAACCAAAGCTGAACTGCTTCAAGTTTCCCAACTTGCCTATGGTTAGTTATCTCTTCATGTTGACCAATAGTCCCTCACACCAATGGAACATTGTTGGAGCAAGGCAATCCACTATGTACTAGAATTGTGATTTTGAGATCTCGTGCAAAGCCTCCGTCCCAACTATATGGGCCATGCTGTGTAAAATTGTCCTCAAGGTAAGATTGTTGATGTTTTCTATCTTCACCTTCCTACTCACAGTTGTCTCTGTGCCCGAGCAATGCCTTCTGATTAAGGTATTGGTGCTATCACCTCCACCACGAGATCCAAAGAGTTGGAATCTTTCCCCTCTTCTGGACAATCCAGTAATGAAGTAGATATCATCTACTTCCAACTCTAGTTCTTGGTCTCCAATGATGAAGATATGCCGATCAACATCCCATAGACTGATCAGATAGTGTAGTAGTTCATTTTGAGCTTTGAGTCCTGGGGTTTGGAATAATTTTAATAACTCGCAGTCCTTCAAAGCATTGACACATTCAATCATTTGGGCGGCCTAGTGATCTTCTGCCTCATGGTCCCTTTCTTTCCATTCGATGACCATGTTGTCGAAATCTCCTAGAAACAAACCATATACATTGGTTAAATTTCTTTCCTTGAATCGAAATCTCAAAAGAAAAATCAATCAAAGAGAGGATTTCTCTTTCTTTTTGTGCCTTGTATCCAACGCAACTATTTTAATTATTTTCACGCTGGTAGCACGAGAGACTTTTGGGATCAGGGGTGATCAATGTGGATTCGATGAGTAGACTCGTGTTGGTCGCCCCCAATTTTAAAAATTGAAATCATTCCTTTAAACCAACAAAAATTCTATGAAATTCCATCAAATTAGAATGAAAAACAAGAGAAAAGGAAGAGATTTTACCTACAGTTGACGGTTCGTGAATTGGTGCCATGGATCTCCCACATTTCTTTCCTAAAGAATCAAGGAAAATGAGGTAAAATGCACTCTTCAATTTACTCCAAGTGAAATGGTAAAAACGTTTTTACTTTTGGTCTGTTTATAATTTTTTAAACACATTTTCATCAATATTTTAATATTGTCCTCGATAACAGTGATGTGTGGTTGTTTATGTGTAGTTACGTTCTTTTTGGTGGTTACAATGATCATTTTTTACCGATTCAACAAGTTTTTGTTTTATCTCTTTTTCGGACTCGTTAAAAATAAACGAAAAATGAACCCCCCTGGAATCATCTTTAAGATTTTCTCTAACTCTTGAAATAGGAAAAGATCATCGAGTACTTGTCTTTTTGAACTTGTTAAATTAAATGAATTAGCGTTGTCTCAGTATACGTTTACCCCTTTTTCGAGCTAAGATTGACTATTGATGAAAAAGGTAAACCTTGGTCGACATGGTCAAAAGGTTTTCTTGAATATTCATTTCTAACTTTTTAGGTTCGAGAGATAAATTACAAAGAGGGACATGATGGAGTTTTCTTTTTCTTCTGTTTTTCAAACTCTCTAAATATGAAAAAGATACCAAGTTATTCTTCCGTCGAACTCGTAAAAAATTAAACGGCCAAAAACTTGTCACAATGACAAGTCAAAGTTTCTCCTTCCTAGGGCTCGTAAAACTTACTGGGATTGATTCATTCAAAGAATGAACTTATACAAAAATCATATTCTATCTCCTTCAAGCTTGTGATAAAAAATAATTAGGGTACTAGCTAGAAATAGTGGGGAAAAATTAAAGTGAAACATCTCTTGTATAGGCACCATGTCGCTCTTGAACATGCCACTCATTTGTTTCTCGTATCGGGTTTAATCACTTGTCATTCTGGGTTTGGTTGATCCATTTTTCCCCTCATCTACTATTCCATTTTGTCATCATGACCCTTGGTCTTATGTTGAGTCAAATGCTGCCACACTTCGAAGTTGTGTCAATGATATGTTCAAGAGAAATCCTATTTACAGTTCATTACCTATACATTTTCTAACCCTTTGCTACAGTCTTGGATCACACTCATCCATTCCACTTTATTCCTCATTTCATGTCGATGATGGGGGAATCATCATGGCCCTCCTTCGATGGGTCACTTCCTGTCGACTTCAGTTCATTATCCAGGAAGGTGACTTAGAGACTCCCTTTTAGTACCTTAGAGCTTGCATGCCTTAATGGAAAGTTCTTCGCATCCAACAACAATATTTTATCATTGACCTTCGATCAGATGATTCCACGAGTGTTTGACTTTAGTTTCATTTTCACATTCACGGATTGTATTGTCATACCTTGAGAGCCATTGTCATTATTGGTGGTTCCTCTCATGCCTGTTAATGGGCCACATCCTTGGCCAGTAATCAGGTGGTTTTCTAGCATGTTCGACTTCAACACATTCATTCGCATGTTAGAATATGTACTTTGATCAGGTTAGGGATGGAGCGCAAGACCCTGGGTTTTGTCTATTATGACTCGGGTTGTATGAAGTTTTGTATTGTTCATGATTGTACACATGTTTATTATATATGAATGGATGATACCATACCGTGGGAATTTATATTTATGATGATGATGAGGATCCTTCTATATCAGGTGGTTGCATCCATACCTTGGATCGTAGACTTATAGAGGATCCTTTTTAATCGAATGGTTTTGCTCATGTCGTGGATCTCTTCACATAGTCTTTTCTATCCGAATGGTTGTGTCCATACCATGGATTCATGTTTTGATATCAAATATGTATATGTATATGCATCCTTGATTTGCAGGTCTCCTGACAGTGTTTGTTCTCGTCCTTGCAAAATCTCGTAAAGCATCTCAACCATCACTCTGTGTTCTACTTTCAAGCTTTAAGGAGCATCTGTTACACAATATTTTGTCACAGCTCCTACAATTCCCTGTGTCATACCCTAAAGTGTCAGAAACCTGGCAATCATGCAATGTACCCATCCTGATACATAATTCAAATCCTCCCTGAAACACTGATGGAAACATGTCTTCAGCCTTCCCTAAAGAAGCAAGCTCTAAAACCCTAATTTCAAGACTAGCACAATTGTGACACTAAAAACTAGTGCTGATGCCAAGTTGCACTATACTAGCCTCGTGTTGCCATCACAATTTTTACTTGGATCCTTGTGATGATCCATAAAAGGCAAGTTTTACCAAAGAGAACAAGAAGCTTCGTTATCTGGAGGCTTCCAGAACGACAAGTTGGAGATTGTTTGGCGTGGATGTGGTCGAATTCTCCTAATATTTCTCTTTGATATTATTCCTATGAGCTATCTCCTTGAGATGAGGGTCTTCCCTTATCTTTGGAGAAATCCTAACTCCATCTCCTTGCCTATATATTGATCCTCTCCCATTCCCAAATGGTTTTTCTCTGATTATTTGCACCCTTATGTTGAGATAGTGTCTACATGCTACTCATTTGGCTTGGAGAAGGAGTGATTGGAGAGCTTGAGCTTGGACTTGGATATTCACTCAAGGAGGGCTTATTCAAATCAAGGCTTAGATGTATTCTTCCTCCTTTATTTCATTAATATATAAAACTCTTGGTTCACTTTCCATAAATGTTTGTGTTAATGCATCATTTATCTTAATTTTCTTTGATCTATTAAGTGGATTACTTTTACTATGCTTGGTGTACTTGTATGCTTTGTTGTATCTTTGATCTCTTATGTAGGTATTCAAATCCTATGAGTAGTAGAGCTGAGCCTGACAAGCGAGTGATTCAAGATCTTCAACAAAGGAGTGTGTTATAGCATCAAAACGAGGTAGGCTATATTGGTGTTCTCTCATTTTGATTGTAATTTAGGAAAGTGTCTTGTAGATTGTCACGTAGGTTACTAGTCCCACTCATTGAGCTAGAGGGATCGTCTCTGTCTGCGAATAATATTTACCTAGACAACACTTCCTCTCTCTCCCTTCCTCTCTTACCCCCCTCTCTCTTGCCCCATCTCCCTCTCTCTCTCTCTTTGCTCTCATATCATCTCTATTCCCCCATCACTCTCCTCCTATCTCTCATGTCCTCTCTCTCATCCTTCCTCTCTCTCCCTTTCTCTCCAACCTCCCTACTCTTCACCTAAATAAAACCTCTTTTTTGAGTTTTCGTAAATATAAAGAGGTTTATGGAGTAAATATAAAAAGATGTTTTATATATTTACGATATCTCATTTTTGAATGGTCGTAAACTTCTTTATATTTTAAATTTATATTGTGTTTATACATAATAATGAGCAGAAAAGCACTCTACAGCCCAATATGGGGTTAGATCTCAAATAAAGGTGTAAACGTAAATATATATGTAAACAATTAACATGTAATGTTTAACATTTAACATTTTTAATCTAATGTCGAGGCTATTTAGAAATCAATCTAGTTATTATTATGTATAAACACAATATAAATTTAAAATATAAAGAGGTTTATGAACACTAAAAAAATAGTTATGCTAAATAAATAAAAATATAAATTAACTTGAGGTAGGCTAAATAAATAAAATATCTTTTTATACTTACTCCAAAGGTATGGTAAATAAATAAAAATATAAATAAATTAAAAGTATGGTAAATAAATAAAACTTATTTTTATATTTAGTCCATAAACCTCTTTATATTTAAAGAAGGCTCATAAAATAAGTTTTATTTAGGTGAAGCCTATGAGACAAATATCATTTTAATACCATGGGCTAAATACTAGGGGCCAAAAACCATATTTATAAAAGAAGTATATTAAATTAATAAAAATATAAATAAAACAGAGGTATGGTAAATAAATAAAACATTTTTTTTATATATTTACTCCATAATTCATTTTATAGTTATGAACACTAAAAAATGAGGTTTTATTTAGATGAAGTCTATGGGCCAAATTATTATTAATACCATTCATAAAAACATTATTAACCCTAATATTAATATTAATAAAAGTAAAAATGGCACATGGTATTGAGAACTAATTGTATTGACCCATGGTATTGACATAAATATATTAAATTAATAAAAATATAAATAACGCAGAGTTACCGTAAATAAATAAAACTTTTTTTTATATATTTATTCCATAATTCATTTTATAGTTATGAACACTGAAAAAT
The DNA here is from genome assembly GCA_000404065.3 of Pinus taeda. Classification (NCBI taxonomy): domain Eukaryota; kingdom Viridiplantae; phylum Streptophyta; class Pinopsida; order Pinales; family Pinaceae; genus Pinus; species Pinus taeda. Next base: position 6,617 of record APFE030003892.1, read on the forward strand.
GATGTGTTATTTAGGTGAAGTCTATGGGCCAAATTATTATTAATACCATGCAAAAAAACATTATAAACTTTAATATTAATATTAATAAAAGTAAAGATGGAACTTGGTATTGAAAACTAATGGTATTGACCCATGGTATTCACATGGAATGTAGCCTATTTAAATGGAGAAATTAAACCATCATAGATCTATCTTTACTTTAGATCTATTAAGGGCAGATCACATATCTTGAAGTCCTCTGTGAACGCCGTTGATGTGAATGAGGAAATAAAAGGATTGGGCACAGCCGGTAGGAATCCCAGTGAGCAGCAGCGTCAGTCACCGATTCTGTTGTGGTTGGGAGAGAATGTGCTCAGTCACATTCCTGCGACTGAGGTGACTGGTGTTAACCATTCATCTTCCTGGGTAAACAGTACGCAACAGGCTCATCATCCTACAACGGAAACCCTATCCCTACATCATTTGACTTGAATCTTCTGTCGCCTCTGTCAATCAATTTCACTCTTTCCCCATCAGCAAAAGAGAATGATCAACATGACCGTTCCCTACTTTCACTTGATAGCAAGATCTGGACTGAGGGTAGCGCTTCCATCGGCCATGTACGAAAGAGGCGGGGGTGTGATAGGCACAAGATATCAAAGAACACACATTCCAGAGAAAGAAACAACCAGGAGACAGAAATGGGCATTGCCCACAACTTCCGCGAGGAGGAAATTGGATTTCAGTGCCTCCGGTTTGTTTCCTGAATCCTTCTTCATATATTTAGGTTTTGGTTTTTGTTGTTTTGAATATAGACAATATTGATCGATATTGATATATGTTGCAATATGTTGTATGTTATGCAGGACGAAAACTCTGAGATCCGGGAAGTTATCACGGCACTTAAAACCCTGAAAGCCGGCAATCAACCCCATGTAACCCGAGGCAGTGAAACAACATCTTCAGAGGAAAGAAACAAGTGGATAGAATGGAGTCAACTTCTGCATGTTACCACTACAGAATTGGAAGATTAGAGTAGTAACGAGCATAGTGCTGAAACAGTCCTCTGTGGAAGGGATAGGATAGCATAGATTTAAGAGTTTTACTGATTTCTCTGTTTATTCAAACGGGTTTTCAATTATCCCAGTGGAAGTTGTGGGCAATTGAAAACCCTTAAAGACATTTGAATAAACAGAGAAATCAGTAAAACGCTTAAATCTATGATATCCTATCCCTTCCACAGACGATTGTTTCAGCACTATGCTCGTTACTACTCTAATCTTCCAATTCTGCAGCGGTAACCTGCAGAAGCTGACTCCATTCTATCCACTTGTTTCTTTCCTCTGAAGATGTTGTTTCCCTGCCTCGGGTTACATGGGGTTGATTGCCTTTCAGGGTTTTAAGTGCCGTGATAACTTCCTCGATCTCAGAGTTTTCGTCCTGCATAACATACAACATATTGCAACATATATCAATATCAATATGGATCAAGATTGTCTATATTCAAAACAACAAAAACCTAAACCTAAATATATGAATAAGGATTCAGGAAACAAACCGGAGGCACTGAAATCCAATTTCCTCCTCGCGGAAGTTGTGGGCAATGCCCATTTCTGTCTCCTGGTTGTTTCTTTCTCTCGAATGTGCGTTATTTGATATCTTGTGCCTATCACACCGCCGCCTCTTTCGTACATGGCCTATATGCCTATACCCTAGGACGCTTTGATTTTGCAGAAACTAGCTATCAAACTTGCGATTCCAATAAATTGCTGTCGGATTTTGACCGGAAAAACCCACCGGAAAGACTTTCAAAAAGTCTCATTATAGACAACTGCGTTGCTGCCTGATAGGTGTTTTGGCGATATCTGAATCCAAAAGCACACGGCAGTGCCTCACTTATAACATTGTTTTTTTTAAACAATGGAAAACCTATCTTACATATATATTTTGTATTAAATAAATTATTACATCATAAATTATATTAATAATAATTTCATTAATTATATGTATATAGTTCCCTAGTTGTCTAAATATATTGTGTTTTTGGAATTTTATTTTTATTTCTGCTATTCTTTTTTATTAAATTTTTGGATTTGAAATTTAAAGGCCTAATTCGGTTGCCTATTAGATAGTAATCCTTAATTCCTCATTCATGTGGTTAATTAAATATTACAGACAACGTCAAGGTAAGTAAATATGGTAAGGATTTAGTTTCTATTGATTGGATGCTAAATTTTTAAACTCTCGAAAGAGGTAGACTGTTTAGGGACTGGGACAAGCATTACAGGAAAGTTTTATAAAAATGTTACATCAGTTTTTTTGAAAATTTAATATTAAATATTATGAATGAAAATGAAGCATTATATTATAATCTTCAATGTGTTATAGTGAAAATATAAACCATATTTAAATCTTTAAATATTATAAATTTCATTACATTCTAATAATAGATGCAATTTACATGAAAGATAAATTTGTTAAGAATACATAATACACTCTAACATTAATTGATACCCTAATTTAGATTTATTTTAAATCTGGATCTACCAAGGTTGAGAGGGATCCAAATTTTTATCACTTAATTTGATCTCTCAACCTTTGGTAAATCTAGATTTAAAATGAATCTACACTAATATTTTTAAAATGAAAACTTTTATTAATGGAGGTAATTTATTTATTATTTTATTATTTTATATTAAAATTAATTTTTAATTTAAAAATATTAAAATGTAATAAAAAATTCATTTGAAAAAATAATAAAAAAATAATTTAAATTTAATATCTTATATTCATCTTATCTTTATTTATCATTCAAAGTTCAAAACTTTAAAGTGTTAAATTAAACTTATTTTATTATTTTAAAATTTAGTTTTAAATATATTTATAATTAAAATATAAAAAAATGGAAATTTTTAAAAATTAATAATTTTTTTTTTTTAATGATTATTGATTGAGCCTTCCCTATCCATATCAATTTTTGAGATAGGTTTTGGCCATAATCACACCAAAATTCATTTGTTGACGAGTTAAAACCAGCAAGTGGGGTTCATAGACAAATTTCAAAATATTATAAAATTAAAATTTGATCAGATGTAATCTAATATTACAAATAAATTTAAACAATGAAAAAAGTTATAAAAATAAATTTAGTTTGGTTTTCACCTTCTAGCTAAATTAGATTCAAATGAAAAGTTTTCCTCAAAATCTTTAATCTAACCAGTAATGAAATAAACCTCCTCTTATGCATCAACCACTTTGTCTCTACAATTTTATGTTTGCATACTCTCTTTTGAAAGCTTCAACTTTGGTTCAAAATCATCTTTCATTTTTGTTTTTTTCATTACAACACCAACATTTATATACCCCTGCCGAAGTAATGCACATTGTGAGCCAAAAGTTCTTTTCTAATTAGCTTTATATTTTTTAAGGTTATAACATACATGTGAAAATGCATTAATGACCGCTAAAGATGCAACTCCTTTGAAACAAGACAAATGAAGTAAGTTTATCAATATTTTTACCATAAATCAAAGAAGAAAACAATTTTCAAATGATTAATAAGATGACACCAAAAAATAATAAGAGAAAGAAATATAGTATGTTCATAGGGTAACCTCTCAAGAGTCAGACTTTCAATTGGATGTCTAGCTTAAGTGGTTAGTTGGGTAATACCCACTTAGGTTACTACACATCTACAAGAGACTTAGACAAGAGACATTTCATACTCCATCATCCCATTTATTAGGTGATTAAAGGGGGTTCTACTGTCTAGTCAAGGATTAGAAAACTCTCTTTTAACCTTGTTCCAATATTTAAATAAGATATTCCTATCTTTGTTCATGTGGGAGACCCTTATGAAAATCACATATTTTTTCTCTGTGATCCCATCTACCAGAGGAACCATGTGGCAAGCCAAGCGAAATACCTTCTTCGATTCTAGATCTATGAGACTTAGATGGATCATATGTTCTTCATCATCAAGTTACCTTACCCTTCTGAGGTGCCCCATAGAAATGTTATCTCAAAGCTTGAGACAGTTCACGTCATACTAACAACTATTTGAGTTGCTCTGGACACCATTAGTGGGATGCCTCTCCCAGGAAGCAACACATTTCACAAGTTCATCTAGTCAGCCATCTATCCAGGCTTTCTTTTGTACAACCTTGTATGTTAGTAGAGATGCATATACAATGATTGTTGAATTGGAGAAGGAACATCCTTCTCAGTCTTTATCCACAATCCTCGATAATAGCTCTAAGAATTAATGATCTTCTCTTCCTTGTACCCTCGTACATGAAATTTATCCTGAGGTTTTAGCTCTTAATAGTATGCACACAGTTGTGTTTGTTTTCAACAACCCTCTTTGTGTGGTTTTTCTATAACTATACTATTATAGATGATGTTTCCTCCATGATTTATTTGAATAATTGTCTTATTGAGAAATAGGAGAAATGACACTTCAATTTGAAATTTGTTATCTCTTTCCATTATCTTGTGATTTCTTTCTACAACTCTTAAGGTAGGCAATAAATAATTTAAGAGTTCAAACATGTAATATAAATTCTTTTAGAAAGCATGGAGTGTTTGATCCAACATAACTATATAAAAAATTGGGGAATCAAAATCTTGTAACCTTATTTTAGGGCATATTCATTTAAACTAGACTCTTCTGGGAACATCTCTAAAGAGATCAAGGGAATGTCCATATCTCAAGATTAATTTAGTTGGCATTCAATATTGCATGAGTCTGAATTAATCTCATAATTGTTTCTGTACTTCCAGCTGACTCAACTTGCAACCCATTGGTTTTTCATTGAGCTCCTTTAGGCCTTTTTCATAATGGAAAATCATATTGTCTTCAGAATGTTCCACTATTCCTGAAGTGAAATTGATTTTCCAAGTGGAACCACAGTAGAGGAGAAGCATGTAATGTGTGATATTAAGAATCTGGTTTTCATTGCTTATACTATTGGAGGGATCCCACCTTTAGTCTTACTTGGCTATGGCTAGAAGGTTGGAACCTACAACAATTTTTTGGAAAGGCCTTCCCCCTTTATTAAGGACTCCTCATCAGTCAACCAAATTCTGTTAAAAACCTTGGTTCTGTACCGTTTGTAGTAGCCTAATGATCTTCCAGCACTCTAGGGAGTTGATTTTTATGTTGACTACATGTATACTTTATGTGTCCAATCTAGATTAAACCCCCGAAAATTCCTATGCACCTACTAAATTTCCTTCCATGACTGATCACAAAGTTTGGTAATATCATTTTCTCTGAAGTTGTCAAGTGATACTGAACAAGGCTATGGATCAAGTCTTGCATTCAAATTGACCTATCAAGAGAGTTTAAAGATGAAATTTTTAATTGTGGCTCTAAATTTATCATTATGAAAGTTGTCTATTTAAATATGCCAAATGTCTATTTTGTGCCCCATGATAGGAATCAATGCATCAAGATATTTTTTTATACTTAAAATCAAACCCTACTAAAGTTGAGCCTACTCCCACCCTTACCCCTCCTTGAAAGTCACTCACAATGGAGGTTGGATAGAAGTTTAAAATAAAAAGAATAATAATGATGATAATACCAGGTACCAATAGATGCAATTAAGGGGCTACCCCTCTGATATTCCAAGAAAAACACAAATCCCCAATAATCCTGAAGATCAAACAATTTATGTCAATCAAGGGATGCTTGTAGCATAACCCAAAAGGTATAATCCCCCAAGAGCATAGAAAAAGTGTTTGATAGAGACCCCACCAAATAGTAAGATGTTTAAAACACCAAAAGAAACAAATTAAATCCCCCCACTGAAATTTAGTAGGCTGAAGAGGTCCACATTGCTTATATTGTTGGAGGGATCCCACCTTTAGTCGTACTTGACTATGGCTACAAGCTTGGAACCTACAACAATTTTTTGGAAAGGCCTTCCATCTTTATTAAGGATTCCTCATCAGTAAACCAAATTCTGTTAAATACCTTGGTTTTGTAGGGTTTGTAGTAGCCTAATGATCTTCTAGCACACTAGGGAGCTGATTTTTATGTTGACTACATGTATACTTTATGTGTCCAGTCTAGATTAAACCCCCAAAAATTCCTATGCACCGATGGAATTCCTTCCATGATTGATCACAAAGTTTGGTAATCTTATTTTGTCTGAAGTTGTCAAGTGATACTGAACTAGGCTATGGATCAAAGGATTACATTCAAATTGACTTGTCAAGAGAATTTAAAGATGAAATTTTGAAATGTGGCTCTAAATTTATCATTCTGAAACTTGTCTATCTAAATATGCCAAATATCTATTTTATGCCCCATGATAGGAATCATTGCATCAAGATTTCTTATATACTTCAAATCAAACCCTACTAAACTTGAGCCTCCTCCCACCCTTACCCCTCATTGAAAGTCACTCACAATGGAGGTTGGATAGAAGTTTAAAATAATAAGAATAATAATGATGAGAATACCAGGTACCAATAGAAGCAATTAAGGGGCTACCCCTCTGATATTCCAAGGAAAACACAAATACCCAAGAATCTTGAAGATCAAACAACTTATGCCAATCAAGGGATGCTTGTAGCATCACCCCAAAGGTATAATCCCCCAAGAGTATAGAAAAAGTGTTTGTCAGAGACTCCACCATATAATAAGATGTTTAAATCATCAAAAGAAAAAAATTAAATCCCCCCACTGAAATTTAGTAGGCCCAAGAGGTCCACACATGCTATGGTAGGAAAAAACAATTGATGTATCAAGCAAGCCTACAAAGTGCAGGGGCATGAGGTAGAGGCCAATAGCTAGAATCAAGAAATTCTAGGGAAATAAATAAGATGAACACCTACTCCTCTATTAGATTTCCTTTGAAAGAAAACCCATTTAATATTGAAATGGAAAACAACCCCAATGAGCCAAGTATGTCCTAAGAAATGCTAAGAGCATAAAATTCAAAGGTGTACAAATGAGGGCCAAACTCCACAGGAGTTAGGGACAGAGATAAAGGCACAAAAATCTTATTTTGGGCTCTTCAACAATAGCAGGAGTTTGAAGGAATCAAAACTATTCATACTTATAAAGGTAGGATCATTAAGAATGAAGAGACTTTTCAATATCCTTTAGCCTGCCACAAGCCAAATATCCACCACTCCACTGAGAAGTTAGAAGAAGATGCCTTGAATCAATGTTTATAATTTTTCTATTCCAAATTTTCTCACTAGGATAGAGAGGCTTGTGAGTTGAACATATCACTAGAGAAATTTAACATGACCCTAGATAGAAAATCTAATGGTGAAAATCCAAGAATAGATGCGCTACCTTGTGAATACTACAAAACGACTTGGGAGTTCATTGGGCTTGTCTTGCCAAAAGTTTACATTAAATTTTGAGATACAATTTACTTGAAATCATGATCAATTTGTAATCCCAGAAATATTAGGCTCATATCCAAATAAAGTGGCGATAAATTGACCTCCAACATTGTTTGAAAATCCTAGATAAATCCTTTTCCAGGAAAATTAAATTTATCCTCAAAATCCACCTCTGAATCTTTCTAGTCTTTTAAGATCCATAAGGAAAGCTTTCTCTCTGCTTCCAGTCTGATATATGTTGGATATTGTTGGTTGAGTTTCCATTTTGAGCACAACCAATATGTGGCTCATCAAGATAATTTCACTACTCCAACCTCAACAACAATTGATGTACTTTATTATTTTTTCTGATGCCCTTCCAAAATACATAGCGTGTTGACAAACGTTTTCAGAACCTTCTAAGTTCTTATTAACACCTATAGAAGGAAAAAAGGAACTTACCAAACTAGAATGGGATATTTTTTACCTTATCAGGAATGAGGAAGTGTTCTTCACTCATATCGCCAAGTAAGGTGCAACCCTTTCTGCCATATGGATTGTCAAGACCTATCTAGGGAAACAAAAGCTAAAAAATCTTCTATGGCCTAAGATGGCCAAAGGCACTCCCTAGATGTGACATGAATACCATAATGTCAACAAAACATATTGAATTAGGAGGTTTTGTCGAGTTTCAAAGTGTCTGGGAATCTTGGGAAATGTGAAAACCTTTCTTGTGTGATGGAAGATGTCTACCACAAGATATCCTGCAAAAACGTTTGTAAGGTGCATTATTTTTTTATCTCAATAATAAGAGTTTCATTAAGGATCCTTGGTATGAGACCAAAAAAGTCCGTGAAAAGGGCCTTTTAATCAATGTATTTGATTACCAGATGTACAAGTTCCTTCAATTAGAAAAGCTTGATAAGAATTTTAATCTTAAAACTACAGGAGAAGGTTTCTGACCTTAAGTATACACTTGTTATGATAGCAATGTAGAGTTATGAGGGAAGCTAGTGAGATTGGATATAGACATTCTCCACACATGATTTATGTGAATAGATTGGTGATTTAGAATATTAAATACTAGGCTTCCTCCCTGACATTAACTAGTTTGTGATTGTCTTTGTCTCTATCAAAGAGGAAGGGGGAGATTTTGATGGTGTGCATAGCAAACATTTTCAATCAATAGAAGTATCATTCTCAATGAAAAAATGCAAGAAATCTCAAAATCAAAAAACAAATAATGAGTAAATTAAGGCCTTGAAATGAAGCCAACCAAATCAGCATGCATGCAACATCATGGAAGTTATTGGTGAGAATTAGCTTCATTCAAATATGCCCAAAGAAAAATACACCATGACGCTGAGCAAATGAAAATTTTAGAATGAAACCAACATCCCAGATCCACACATGAGTATGCCTATAGTTTGAACAAGTTTATAGTCATGGATAAATAGATCACAGATGTAAACACACAAATAAATCATTTACATATTTAAATTTTGGAATGTTTCAATGTCATTGGAATGCTAATAAATCTTTTACATATTTAAATTTTGGAATGTTTCAATATCATTGGAATCTCATACAATGTATACAATTTCTTTCAGTGACAACCATGGACACTATGGAGATCAAGGAATATGTATCTCATATAAGACAAGCATTTCTTATCACTAGTACTAGCATCAAAATGATAGTACGGAAACTATGCCCAGATTAATATATGGAACACATAAGCATATTTCATCTCTTGATATATCATGACTTGTAAACTGAAAATTTATCACCTATAAAACGACATGAAAGTATTCACATTAGCTCTATATTCCATATTTTGATACATCATATGCCCTCCAAACTAATAATGTATCATCTATAAAATGACAAACAAATGTTGAAAATAACTCATTACAAAGTAGTTTATGACGTTCTTAACCAAACACGACACAAGTAGCAAGTAAACTTATTTGCATTTGTCAATTTTAATGTTTCATTCATGCGAGATAGTCACAAACTAGATATTTTACCAAAATATTCTAGGATCTTTAATGTGAATCTATCAAACTCTTGCAAATAGGTGTTAAGAAATTTACTACATAACATAAATAATTACTGAAAGGAATAAATATAAAAATAACCATCAACAACCATAAACACATAAACACAAATGTTTATCCACGAAAACCCCAAATCTCGGAAAAACCCAACCTAATAAGATCTCATTAGCATTGGCCAAAACCCTGGCCATTCAGACCAAGTGAGGCTTCATTGCTCACCTCCAAGTCTTGCATTACAATGAAGTCCTTGCAGCCTTTTATAAGCTCCATTACATATAATACCATGGGCAAAATACTATGGGTGTATAATACCATGGGCCCCAAAACCATCACTGTTTAACTTGGTCAACTTTGACTCTATCCCAAGTCAAGTTTACCTAAAACTTCCCCCCTTAAACTTGACTTGGGGTTCCTTGACTAACTCCAACCAAACCTCCTAAGACAATCTCGCTCACTCTAGCTCTTACCCCCCTCACAGTTTTTACCTGGGGTATTGTTAACTCGACATCCCCCCTCTCACCTAGGTCTAACCAAGACTTTACCGGTGATCACCAAGGGGTACACATGCCTTATCAAGGTCTTACAGTAGTATGTCCATTTACATGCAATAATTTGAACTTCATTAAAAAAAAATGTGTTTATTGTTGCTGCTATTCTGATCCATCCTCTCTCAATTTGATTTCCTGAAAAGCTTTTATCAAACTGCTCCAACTGCGAGCCCGAAGAGAAACTCGTAGATTCCAGCACCTGTGGCCTCAAGTAGTAGAAAACGAACAATTTTCTTCTGCTAACCTTCTTTAAATAACGGCACGAATCTTGAACAATTCATTAGCATGTTCCAAACAGGTAAATATTGCAAATGCACTGCGATCCCTCGTAGTTATGGAACTATCTTCCGCACATTCTCCTCAAGGTTCTTCCACATGCGATTGTTCCACCATTATTTTCCAGACACAGATCTGGAAAAAGGCTGCATTGATCTCATCAGGCACTATAAACCCCTGGCATCAAAGAATCCCTTTGAAGCCAATATCTGGCTCTCATACGAGTTGTTAAAAAATTTACAACATAACATAACTAAATACTGAAAGGAATAAATATAAAAATAACGAGCAACAACCATAAACACATAAACACAAATGTTTATCCGCGAAAACCCCAAATTCGCGGAAAAACCCAACCTAATAAGATCTCATTAGCATTGGCCAAAACCCTAGCCAATTTGACCAAGTGAGCCTTGACTGCTCACCTCCAGTTCTTGCATTACAATGAAGTCCTTCCAACCTTTTATAAGCTCCATTACATATAATACCACTCGAAGAATACTATGGGTGTATAATAGCATGTGCCCCAAAACCATCACTGTTTAACCTGGTCAACTTTGACTCTATCTCGAGTCAAGTTTACCTAACAATAGGCACATACCCAATTACAGATAAAATAAGAAAGAAAAATAAATATAAACATTATATTTGAAAGCATACTACATATATACCTCGACAAACATACTCCATAGATACTTCAACACAATAAATCTTGACAATGTTCAAATCTTACTTGGAAATAAAGTCAAGACATTCAATCATACATATTCTAGTTCAATTTCTTGATGCTCTAAAATTTCATACTATTTGCAAAAACCAATGAGAATCAACATTATAATCATATACTAACCTACATTCCAATTATTCTTGAAGCCCTCCCTAGAACTTCAAAACTTCCTTGAATTTTATTTTTTCAACTAGTCTTGGTTGAAGAGCTTTCAATCCAGTAGCCACATATTCTTCATCACCCATAACTACTTGTGCCAACATACTTGAGATAATTCTAACCCTATTTTTTCCTCTACCGAGGTGTTTTTTGCAGTGTTGATCATTCTTTTTGGAGATGAGATGATGCTCTCTACATCCTGATTAACGTGTATGTCATCCACACTTCCTGACCTAGGTAACAAGTGGTCACCTTCTTCTTATCCCGAATGTTATCTATGAGATTTTCACCATCCTCTTCCACAATCTTTTCAACTATTTTAGTAGATCCATCCAAACCCACACCATATTATTTTGTCACAGACTCCATATCATTGCACTCAAGGGAATCCAAAGGCTCTAGAAAGTGAGATAAGAAGACCTCCCAAAACGTACCTTTAGTCCCCAATGCAGTGCTACCACTATTGTTAATACCATTCATGAGGTTTCCCTACATTTAAACCCAATTTTGTTAGAATGCAATCAATGTTATATGGAAAAAGGGTTGTGTTCCATGTCTCTTAATGCCCCTTTTATGAAAATCACAAAATTCTCATAAAATTCACAGTTTCAAGGTTTCATAACATTGATAATTTACAATGATAGTTTTAGAATATCCTGGACATTCTTTAAGAAGCCAAAGTTGTAGGGCATGCATTTCTAATCAAGTTGAGTATAACAAACCCTATATACCCACCCTGAGCATTTTCAACACAAACCGATCTCTAAAACAATGACCTAGAAAATGATTGGTTTTACTCAAAGGGGCATCTATACATAAGGAATGATTAAGAAGCAGTAACTTGGATGAATCTGTGCCATTTCTTATCATGTCATATTTTGGCTTGAACCACGCATCAATGTTTTGGGGTTGTTCAAAGATCATAAAACAATATATAAAACCTTACTTGTGATAGTGATTTGGCATAATACATGCTTCAATAAAAAAGTATTACATTGATACTTGTGTTGTATTTCACATGTTGGCTTCAATTTCCGTTTTGGCAGAGATTCATCATAGTCATTGATTGCATTTCATGTGTGTAATAACCCGTGTTCCTCTCATTGTTTGAAATAGGTGCATGTTGAAATTTTGGAATCAAAAGTTGTACAAGGAACAACTACATCGTTGCCTAAGATCTAAACATGTAGAGATCAAGAGCCGATAAATGTTCCAACATACTACATCAGGAAAAGAGGAAAACAACACTAATGCCAAAGCTAATCTAAGGGGTACTTAAATTGCCCCTAAGCTAAATGAGGCCAAAAAAAGTGTTTGTAAATAAGATGTTTGTGTATGCCAACTAAATGCAGTTAGAACAATGGTTGTTCCTTAACTAAGGCCCATTGGCTTGCAATCATATAGAAAGAAATGTATTATGATCTAATTAAATTTTGAAATAAGTGAAAAAAGGCATTCACATTCGAGTAATTAATATTGATAACAAAAAGCGAATAGAGTACTTGTAACACCCTCCTCCCATATCTACCCAAGTAACTGACCAACCAAGGCAAACATGTGACGAGAGGCTACTATGATAATATTCAACCTCCTAGGTCACCTTAGGGGAGTGGAATATACAAAACACAACCAAATTGACCATCCACACATCCTACAGAATCTCTAGGAGCTCCCCACCCTTCCAGGTGACCAATCCCCAATGAAACCCAATAGTTCAAGATCCTATAGCCCCATTTGCTCCCATGAGCCTACCTAAGTGCCATTGTAGCCTTTTTTCGCCAGTGTTATGCCAATGAATGTGAGATTCAAGGCTAAATTCTAGGGCTAGGACCCAGTCATTGCCCATAACTTCGTGGAATTTACAGAAATGAAAAGAAACATAAAGGCAATGATGTCAATGAAAATTATTGAACAAAGGCTTGACTGGACCCCTACTAACCATGACATGAATTTCGTCAAACATGTCACAAATATGAATTCTAGAGGTCATAATAACATATATTCCCATAAGGGTCTTATACTTATCTGATAATCACTAAGAAGCATTGATGTATTATCATATTAGCTAAATTATCATCTATCAGGTAATAGATTCATTGCTCAATCATTTACAAATCAGAACATGATGAGAACCACAAATTTTCATTGTCATAAAACATATTCATAACTAGCATATCAATAACATAAATAATGAAGATACAAAATCCATAAATGCCACATATAATCAAGTACTTTTACGCATAAAATACCAAGGAAAGGAACTCTTATTAATGAATGCAAAATACAACCTTGTTTGGGATTACCACGTTCCACCTGAATATAGATTGGATGAGCCAAATCTCTCTTCATCCAATCACCCCCATTCCATATTCCAAGCATGAATGTGGGACTCAAACCAAAAGAACCAACTAGGGTTTCTTGAGGCTAACTTTCCGAGGGCTAACTTATGAATTTTCCCTCCATCAACCATGCTTTGTTTCATAGGGACTTGTTTTCTTAGAATCAAATTGAGGATTGAATTGGAAATATTAACATGGCTTCATGGTATATAGGACTTCTTATCTTAGAATCAATTAATGGTAAAATTGTCCATATTAATGTGGCAACATGCCTTTGGGGACTTTGAACCTAGGTCTAAACACCAAAAGCTTTTATTTACTGTTTTACCATGACCCCAAACCATAATTCGTAAAATAACCTCAGATAGCATGGAAATACTTAGACAAGATGACAACCAATTGGATTCAGAATATTTTGGAGGGAAAAAAAGTGTCATGATGTTCATATCATCTAACAATTTAAGATGAAAGGAACCTACATAATCATTGGCCTTCGAATCAACACTGTAACTAGCCTTTTCTCTGTGTGCACATTATTAAATGCAATAGGACCCTAGACCTTAATTGCATGGGGAGAATAAGCAAAGGTTTATAGGCACATATAATTTCACCTTCAACAAAGGGAGAAAAGGTTTCTAAACACGACCCAAATAAAAAGTAGAGAGTTCAATGTCAAGGATTCACCAATTTTAGTGCGAAGATAAATGTCTTATAGTAGCTTGAGATAGTCTTCAAGTCCTCCAAACTATTTTGAAAGAAACCATGAAAAAATATCTCAATTAATAGAAAATCAATTTTGGTAGAATGTAACTTAGGAAATGAGACAAATTGTTTTAGATGTACTTAGGAAGTGTAATACTAAAGAATTGGTCCAAAAGACTCTAAGTATTGTATTGTAATTTTAATAATGGCAACATTGTAACATTTGGGATCACATATGTTGACAAACAACCGAAAGCATTGGCACTCTCTAGTATTGCTATGAAAACATATTTTGACTATCCATGATTGGGTAGTTGGTTGTATGTTGACGTCATGACATATGATTAGTCCATTGTGTTACAATTGCATGAAGGAACTGTGATGATTCTACTTGATGTATGTTCATAGGCCAATCATCTTGACAAAAGGATGAGTATTATATCCTCTTGAATGAAAATGTGTTTGACATCTTAATAAGAGAACATTTTGGTTTGTCATTCCAAGTTCTAGAATCTTTGCATTCTGAGCAAAGGTTATGAAAATCGGACCATCAAAGAATTCCCTCTTGAAATGATGGAATCCTAGAAACTATTATGTCTGTTGAATGGATGTGATTCTATTATCTTCATGATGTCAAACAAGTTTGGAACCCCAGTCAAACATCCTATAATTATTAATGATAATATAAAAATCTAAGTAAATGGTAAAAATAGAAATATAAAGGAAAACTAAACTTTCTGAATTTAAGTAAAAGGGTTAAAAGATAAATATAAAGGAAATGAAAACCTTGAGAATTTTATCTTATGATTCATTTGACTAGCAGGGGCTGAACTTGTCATTTTAGAGCAAGTCTTGGTGAGTTTCGATAAAGCTTCCAAGAGTCTTGGTGATTTTAAGCTGAGTATAAGGTTTAGGGAGAGACTTGGTAACAATTGCAAGTCCCTGCCAAATCTCATAACATCAGTACCAAGCATAACTCTCCACTGCTTTTAGACACCTAGAAAATGATTTATTGTTATAACATAGTAGTGGGAAGTGAGTACTATATTCTCCTATTCTAGTTTGTGAGACCAATGTCTCAATGTAAGAATGTGGCCAACATCTGATAATTCTTATATTATAAATAAGGGGGATGATGGTTGTATGGGAATTAACATGAATGTAAGGCATTGGATTGAATAATATATGATGGGACATCAGTTCAACATAGGTATATTGTGGTTTGAGACAAAATGCTTGAAAATAGTTACAAGATAGTATTTGTTTGTAAGGTTGTGCAGAGGCATTAGTCTATGAGATTGGTATATAATGAATACAATGAGTCTTATCACTAAATCATTAGTTAAACACAATAATAAATTGATAGATTCCAAAGAAAATCAAGACATTCAGAAATAGAAATTGCATTTGTATCCACTAATGACCAAAACAGATCAATGGGACTCGAAAAATAAATAAATGATGGAAGAGAATATAGTTCCTAGGGAATCTCTCCAAAAGCGGAAAAAAAAAAAACAAAACAAAACAAAAAACAAAAAAACAAAAACAAAAACAAAAAACAAAACAAAACAAAAACAAAAACAAAAACAAAAACAAAACAAAACAAAACAAAACAAAACAAAAAAACAAAAAAACAAAAAAACAAAAACAAAAACAAAAACAAAAACAAAAACAAAAAAACAAAACAAAAAAGCAAAAACAAAAAAACAAAAAAACAAAAACAAAAAACAAAAAAAAAAACAAAAAACAAAAAAACAAAAACAAAACAAAACAAAAAACAAATGACATAGTAACAAATAATAGTGGGGTTGGCCTAAAATGGGTAGGCCCTAGAAATTGAATTACAACCTTATGAAGATAGAGTACAATCTATGCCACAATGAAGAGACAAAGTCAATTAAACCATGAGTAAAAAGCTGGAGGAAAAACAATATTTAGTCAGCATTTGAACCAAAGGGGCAGCCTGTATCAATGATTGTGAACTCACCAATACTAATCTCGGTAATGTTATTGAGAGAGTGGTATGTAATTTAAATTTAATAATTGATAAAACTTAACCATAGTCCATTAGCCCACTACAATCAACTGAAATTCGATGCACTTACTTTTCCAATCAAAATTGTCTATGACAAAGTGAGGAATATCTCTATAAACAACACCTATTTTATATTTGATATTGTCTCTTATAAAGGCGGGCCAAGGTTTCAAGACAGTAACACAAGCTCAATAGCCTTATAAGGTCAAATGGTTTAGATGAAGAATACATGTGGTCCACAAATTTATAAGTGACCAAAGTAACCCAAAAATGAATATTATTAAAAGTTAGCAGAAACATTTTAAGATAAGCCTAAGAATCTACTATAGTCATGTCGACTCCAAATAGAACACTAAAAGCAAAATATTTCCAAGAACATCCAAGGTTACATAAAGATAGAACACAATATGTACCAATTCAATCAACCCAATTAGGGAGAATCGATTAACCTAGATATGAATGATAAGATTATCTCAGTTTTGGTGTTCTATACTCAATCGGGGGATAAGGCAAGATTCATTTTCTTCCACTTTCCCTTGGTTTGGGACTATAATATTGTTTTCATTTTCTTCAAATTTTCATCCCTAGCGAATGTGATACTCTATCTAAGGGAAAATAGGCTTGCAATGCATATTGGTAGGCAAGGCAAGCATTACAAATAGTGCTTCAACATGTAATGGAAAGCCCACTTACAACAGACCATAACCCTAAGAAAAAACACTCCTTCCTATTCATATGAAATTGTAGAGTATTCTGAATTTTCATGCATGTATTTCATTTATGTGGGATTCCAACACAACTTGTTTCTAGATTATCCCTCTTTAAGTTCATTTAGGAGTTTAAAAAACCATCAACCCAATGCACTAATTGAATCTACAACTATAATGATTCAGATCTTTGTTGGTGGAGTGATGTGGTGATGAATTGGTTTATGTAACAACTCAAGAATTGAATCTTGAGTGCCACATGAAGTGAGCAAAATACATTACATAGATGACTATTGCTTGTATAAAAAGCTAGAGTATTGGGTTTAACCACCAATGATAGTAGCTATGTCATGTATTTGCATTGGATTCAAAACCGATAATTATACAATAATAATTGAACACACAATGAATCATGATGGTGTCTCAATCTTTTTCATTTGGAATGATTCAATTCAGTTGGATATCCACATGCGAGTTACACTGAAAACAAAGTCCTCAGTGACAGAGTGTTACAAAGCCTTGGTTTCTTTTATTGACCTACTTACTGTTGTGTTTTAGTTAGTTGATGTGTGCAAGCTATGTTGATGATAGAGGCCTTGTAGCCATTTTGAAGATCAACATCTTTGTACAAGAATAAGAACAAATATCAAAGTTTAGTTTCCACAGAGTATCCATGTTGATGAAGAGAGTGGGCTATAAGTCCCTCACTTATGGATCCGTTATTGAAAGGGATCACATGTGGATACATGAGGAGGTTACTAAAGATGAATTACAGATAGTTATGTCATATTTTCACAAGGGAAAGTCTAAGCCATGAATTGTAAATGTAATTTATGCATGCTATTTTTATTCCATGTTCATTTTCTTCCTCCATGTTTTGGTTGAAAGCACACATAATACCTAATACAATCAATGTCCCTAAAGTAGATCTTTAGGAAATTACAGTTCCAAACCCTATATAATGACCATCGTAATTACTTATTTTAAATGGAAAAGTCTCAATAGATTCCCAATTGATCACATGACCGATTCTACGGAAAATGATTAAGGAGACATGATTACTAGTGGCCCAATTTGTCATAAACATTTATCACAATTAGATGTCTCCTTAATGGATGTAGAAATTAATTACAAACAACAATAAATATTCCTTTACCCATCAATTCTTTATCAATGATGGCATCATGGTGGTTATCAAAAATAGGGCAATCATTGAAGTCCACAAAGAAAACTTCAGGCTTCCTTTTTCCAAACTATAAGCTAAAGGGTTTTCCAATCTAGAGAGTTGATAGGACAATCATATTCTTCATTTTTCTATAATTGTTCTTCATCTAGATAATTATCAGTGGCCCCATTAATGTCCTCACCAAATAGACCACGATTCAATGGTTTATCCTACTTGCATTTGAACTATCCTTTTGTCTAAGATTAGTATCACAAGGTTCAAGGATAGTGAAATTCAAAGAATGAGCCCTCGAGTGAAACCTGATTTTTTTGTCACCACACAAATCATTGCTGGAAGAGATGTCGAAGAAAATAAAATAAGCCCTACGCCTCAACAATATAGGCTCTTAGACACATGATCTATATCTCTATCTTTTCCATCTACCAAATAATAACCCTAATATTTAATTGTTATCAGATCTTGTAACATCCAAAAAAAAATTGAAGTTGAAAGATAACCCTGATCTGCATGCATTGTCAAAAGAGAAGAACTTGAAATGATTTAAATTTAATTTAATTATAAAAATATTATAAAAAAGTTAAAGCTATATGAATACTCACATTTCGCATGAAATATGGAAGATCAACCGGAGAAGAATCCAAAAATGCTTCAAAATATGAATACAAGAAAAAATCACATCGGAGAAATTTCGTGAATTTGAAAAGGTCTCGCTGATTGAACTTGGAATTGATGTTTTAGGATTTCATTGGGTTGGCCAAACCCAAACCTAGACCTACATGTGTTGAATCAAACTAGTTTGTTTGGATCTCACAGTGGTCAGTGGAAGCAAGAAATTCCTCTCCCTTACATAATGTGAAAATATATGTGTTCCCTGTTAGGTATTGGTTGGTTATTGCTTTGATGGTGTTATTTTGGCAATATTTACTGTCTTGATTGGGAATTAGGGTGTTTTTGGTTATAATGTATGGATTACATGGAAATGGATGGTGTAATACTTAATGGGTGGTATAAGAAACATAAATTTAAGATTGGATATTTTTTGTGTTAAGGGATTATTTTGTTAGAGCTTTTTATAATGGAATGTTGTTAGTGTGTTAGTGGTTAGATGGATTTCAAGTTAAATGCTTTGTTTTTTTTAAATCATGGTGCACCAGTAATGAGTTGAAATAATTAGGGTGAGTCACATGATTAAATCTTCTCTGCACCAATACAATACTAAGATTATATCCAAAACTCACAAATTAGATATACTAATAACTTATTAATGACATCGACATATGGAGATGAGGGTAGTTCCTACATGTCAAGCCTTATCATCGTAGTGAAAACGTGTCCCTCTTCAAGAATCAATCCTAGGTAGAGGGGAAAACAAACCATTCTCCCAACCACTTGAACTAAACACACAAGACAAGATAGGTGTAATACATTAATGGTTACAAGGCTGTTGGCTAACGGTTAACATAGGGATAAGGTAATTAGGGCTTATTAATTATGGTGGTCAAACTATAGTTCAAGGTCAGGGGTTTTATGTGTAACAGATATCAAGGATAAGGAGTCAGTTGGTTAAGCGTCAATGGGTTAAATGTGTTGGGTATCATTGATTAGGGGGTTTTAGTTTAGTGGTGTGGGTTAAGGTTTTGGGGCTTGACCTTCCAAGGTTAGAGGGAATTCATGGTCTAGATAATGGTAAAAGGGTAGTGAATTAACAATGGTAGATATTAGTCAACAATGGTCAATGAGGTTCCATATGGTCAATGAAGGTATAAAATTGGCATTAATGCACTGAGATTCCTTTGAGTTATAAATTTGTCGTGTTAAACTATTGATAGACAAGTGGATAAGTGGGAAAGGAATTAGTCAGATAATGTGTGTCTATTTTATCTGTTTAATAAATATATACATACTACATTTTTTTTTCCAATACAGAATTCTCATTCTTTTTTCCAAAATAGAATTAAAAACCACTTGTTTCGCTTGCTTATGGTACATTAATTTTAAATAGGATTATTGAGGACTTTGTTAACAAAAAGTGACACGTTGTGTGATTCTCAACATTCTCTATTGAATTCCAATATTTTATTGATAGTGTTCTAAATATGGTAACTTAGAAATAGGAAATCCTATAACTATTCACTAGTACAAATTTGTTAAAAATATTTATTACTATTTTAGTACTAATATTCATTCACGTAATGGTTTTCTTGTTCACTTCCAACGACATAAATACCTAGTTTTTTCGTGGGCATGCATTTCAAATTTTATATATTTCATCACCACCATTAGGTTCCTTGATCTTCAAAGATCATCATGGAATTGAACTCTAGTTTCCAACTATTTTGTAGCATAGTCACCATGCCTCATCAATGAGAAAAGAGTAGGAGAGGTGCAACATAGTTTAGAGAACGAGGTGGTTCCCACACCCAGTAGAGGGCAGAGAGCTCTACTCAAAGATATCATGAGAACACTCCTCAATTGATTCAAGTGGAAATGAAGCATGTGGGAAGAGAAATTTTATGGGAGCAATGTTACTTGATTCATATGGAAGTGATAGTTGATATTGTTGGCTAGGCAAAGTTTTGGTTGATTGAAATCCATATAGCACTAAGGTAGTGAAAAATAAAAAATAAAAAAAGGAGAGACCTATATGCATAATGCCTAGCGCGATCCTCCTTCAAAGTATGTTGTAGGAGAGGAGATAGGGCTATCAGACTTGATATGGTGATGGTAAATGGCCAACCACCATAGATAATAGACAAGCTAGAACTCTCACACAAGAAGATCCACCAAAGGTCAACCACTTAAAGAAGCTAACAAACAATGTGAGGATAGTTACAAGCAATTTGCAAGGGGTATAAAAATATAGGTTGTGGGGTGGGAAGAAGAGAACATACTTCATATTTCAAGAGGAACAAGCCACTGAAAGTAGTGAACAACACTGCATGATGACACAGTGGAAAGAGAAACTATTAGTAATCTATTCAATCAACTTTTTGAAGATTCTTCAGTGAAAATCACATAGAGAAATTTTTGTCGATGCGTTTCAAACCAACCAGTGTGGTTCATCGTCAAGACAAGTTGAATGAGCAGATCTGGCTGTGCACTCATTCAACTTGTCCTGACGATGAACCACACTGGTTGGTTCGAAACGCGTTGACAAAAATTTCTCTATGTGATTTTCGCCGAAGAATCTTCAAAAAGTTGATATGGATCACAGAAGTCTCAATTCAATATTCTATTCAATCAAGTTGGTTATTAGAATGTGTGTTATGATCATGCTACAACCATAATTCTAATTACATATGAGCTAGTTGCAGGGTGTCAGAGGTAGAATCAGAGTTTGTGGTTGACCATCCCAACTAGCCATTCGTCATAGTGAACAACTTCCAAACTAGATTCATAAGAGTGAGGTAGAAAAACTGCAGGGGGCCTCAAAGTGTGATGGAGTTGCACATGCAGAGGATGCAACAGAGGAAACAGGAGCTTAACCCACACCAATCTTTTCAACAATAATTTCCGCTCCCCTGAAGATGGACTCACATAGAAGTCTAAAACATTGGGTTTAACAAAACTCTGAATAGGTTGTTCCACATTTTCTTAAATAGGAGCTTATCTAGGAATGGGGAAATTATTGTTGTAAAGGAGTTTCCATGCAGGGAAAATGTGATGGTAGTAGGGACCTCTTATCTAGCCATTGAACCAAAAATACATAGGATAGGCATGCCAAGAAGCAACCTTCATTGTGACTTACCTCCTCATTTCACATAGGAGTGTTGTTGAAACACCAAATTTCATCGCATTTAGGTGCACCGTGGAAACACCAGATTTGGTGTTAATGTTAGGTTGTACAAAAAATTTTAAGTTGTGACCAACCCTATGCCTATCCATTATTCTACCCACCATTTTTGCTAGTTCTCCCTTGTGCCTTACACCCTTGTTTCATGTGGGCATGTTGTGGAAACACCAAATTTTGTTCCTAGCAAGTGTGACATGAAAATACCAAATTGTATTCCATGTAGGGTCTCCTCGGGAACACCAAATTTCATTTTTTACAGGCACACCCTGGAAACACTAAATCTCGTTCCATGCATGGGAACATTAAAGTTTGTTTCATGCAAGTGCACCTTGAAAACACCAAATTTTGTTTTGTGCCAGATGATGAGCCCCAAAATTGGTAACTTGTTGGGCTCATTTGGCCTAATTATCCTTGTTCAGTCCTTGCTCAAATCCTTCATTTCCCATAGCTTATGCATTATTTTCAGTATGTTTATGTCATTTGTACGAATAAGGGTAGTCACTCTTCCTAGGTGGCTAACACGTGCTTATTTCAGGTTTTTTGGCACATGTTGGAGCAAAACCGAGCAATCATGGGCTAAAAGACAACCAAGCTCGAGGTGAGGATTCATAGGGGGGTTGTCTATGGCATTAAATAACCCTTCCTCGGGATCTTCACCCCCAACTCTGAGCTCCAAAGACCACCAAAACCGAATCTAGAAGGCAGCCAAGCAAATTTTAGAAGGGACTGTCTAACTCACACTTTGGACAGCTGAGATCCACAGATTGAGGAGGCTAACTAGGTCCCTCATGATGTATAAATGTTGAGGCCTCAACCTTCATAAGGGACTTTTGAAACCATTGCATATTTTTCACCTCAGTGCTGCTAGCTTTACTTTGCTATTTTGTAGCCATTTTTGGCATCACTTTTATGATTATTTTTTTTATAATGAGAAGCAGTTCGATTTTATATGAAATCTGAGTTTTCCATAGGAGCCATAGCTCTCAGGGTTGGGCCCAAACTGAGAGCCTAGGGCCTCCTTTCTATACTGTTACTTTTCCTTTATGCATCATTGTTTCCCTTTATGCATTTGAACGTATTTCTGTTAGGCATATTTAGTTATGTTGCTTGCATAGATCATTGGTTATGAATAGCATTGCTTCA
>APFE030003892.1:31770-41982 GCA_000404065.3 Pinus taeda
GACATAAAGACCGTGTTTAGAAACCATTCTAGGGCGGCCCGGAAGAGAGGTAGGGGGAATCATCTTTCAGCTAGTACCTCTTTCTCCAAGCATGAGTTTGCTAACCAGATGGAAGACCTTAAGAGCGAAATGAGACAAACTATTGCCATGCAACTTGATACCTTCCGAATTCAACAAAAGAAAGAAGAAGCTGAGAGGGCTCTAGCCATTTTTTGTCCTAGATGCACGAGGAAGCATCCCAAGGATGAGTGCCCATTGCACTCAGTAGAGGTATGTTTCGTTTGTGAGGAAGACCACCCCACCAACCAATGCCCTACCTTGCCAGGATTTAAAGCCATGTACCTAGGGACCGAGGTGGCTACTGAACCTCTCTACTTCCTCAACCAAAGGAGGCCACATGGACCCAGACCTTATCAGCAGGGGATGCAAGGACCATCACAAGCTTATTACAACCCCAACCAATCCACTCATATACCTTCTTGGGTCCCCCTGCTCATCCTTCCTGGTCCACACCTCCTCCGTGGTCTTATCCATCTCCATACCACACTCAACCTCCTTCTCACTCGTTTCACTCTCATGCCCAGCCACAACCTCAGTGGAATGCACCTCAACCGGGGTCGAGGCCCCAATACAACACTCCTCCCACCATTCTGCCTCCACCACCAGCTCAGCCACAACCATTACCTCCTACTCCTCCAAGAGAACCCCAGATGCCTGTTCAACCGAACCCGAACCCCAACAACAGACAGGCCCAGCAAGTATATATTGGGGAAACAACATGCCCTACCTATGTTGTGGAGATCTAGGAGATCAACCTGTGATCTTGGAAGGTCCTTCCAGAGCGCCAACCTCCTCCCCTAGAGGAGGAGGAAGAGAAACAGGAAAGTGAACCCCAAGCCATTCCACGCTTTCCTGAGCGACTCAGAGTAACGACACAACCCAACCCAGAAGAGGATGAGCTTCTGGGAGAACTCAAGCAGTTGTGTGTGAAAATACCACTTCTCTAGGCCATAAAAGATGTACCGATATACAATAAATTTATTAAGGAGAAGTGTTTCAGGCACCCAGGCAGGCAAAAGAAAGATGCCTCAACCATTAATGTCATAGGACAACTGTCTGATCTCATGTTGGGGCAAGTAATCTGTCCAAAGTATTTGGACCCTGGGAGTCCTGTAGTTGATGTCCACATCAATGTCACCATTATACCCCACACTTTGATTATCTAGGGGCCGCCATTAATGTGATGACCAAGGACACCATGCTTAAGCTCAATCTTCAGAGTTCCCTAAGGAAGACCTCGACAGTGCTGCAATTGGCAGACCGCTCCATCGTGACTCCCGAAGGGATTGTGGAAGATGTCTTGGTCTCTGTTGACTCCTGGGAATACCCTGCGGACTTTTTGGTCCTTCAGCCAAAGGCAAAACTCACGGGATATCCCCTGATTTTGGGAAGGCCTTGGCTGGCTATTGTAGATACTTACATCAGCTGTCGAGCCGGAAGCATGACCATCAAAAATGGGCCTATGTCCAAACAGCTGGTCCTATACCCTCCTGCCCAACCTCTGCTAGAACATGACTTACCCCTCTGGTTGGAAGAAGGAGAAGAGGATGAGGTCAACACTACACCATTATGCATAGTAGAGGCCACCAAGGGAGGTCCTCCAACCGAGGATGATTTGATTGAGAACTTAATCCAAAATCCTCCCCCTAGTGCACTATCCTTGGAAGAGTTGGTGGAAGATACCCAAGCCAATGCTTTAGTGGACCTATGTGCCACTGATCTGACCACCCCCATAGTTAAGAATGTGGAGTTTGGCCCTGAGAGGACTTTGAAAATAAGCTCCTCTCTCTCTCCCTCTTAGGAAAAGGAGCTATGTAGCCACTTGACCCGCTATTTGGAGGCCTTTGCCTGGAGCTACAAGGAAATGAAGGGAATCCATCCCTTAGTCTGTACCCATCATATCTACATCAAGGAGGACTGTAAACCAGTCAGGCAACCTCAGAGGAGAATGAATCCAGCCCTCAAGGACATTGTTAAAGAAGAAGTGCGAAAATTGTTGGATGCAGGATTCATCTACCCCATCTCGGATAGCGAATGGGTTTCCCCTCTGGTGTTGGTAACCAAGAAAAATGGGAAATGGAGAATATGTGTGGACTACAGAGAACTAAACAAAGCCACCAAGAAAGACCACTTCCCTTTACCTTTCATAGATCAAGTGTTGGATGGTCTGGCAGGGAAGAGGTTTTTCTCTTTCCTAGATGGGTTCAGCAGCTATAATTAGATTCAAATCAGCTCGGAGGACCAAGATAAGACCACCTTCATTTGTCCATGGGGTACCTTTGCCTACTGCGTCCTTCCCTTTGGGCTACGTAATGCCCCTACCACTTTCCAAAGAGCTGTATTAAGCATCTTTTCTGAGTTGGTCCATGATTCGGTAGAAATCTATATGGATGACTTTACTCCTTACAGGTCTAGCTTCCAGGAAGCCTTATCCAACCTAGTAAAAGTTTTGAGCAAGTGCATTGAGATGAACCTATCCCTCAATCCTGAAAAATGTGAGTTCTTGATGACTGAAGGGACTGTGTTAAGTCATACCATTTCTCGCGAGGGGTTACAGGTGGATCCCAGTAAAATTGCTATCATCAAAAAGGTCCCACCTCCTCAGAGGTGAGAGATGTTCGGAGTTTCCTAGGCTTAGTGAGATATTACAGAAGATTAATTAAAGACTTTAGTAAGCTAGCCTCACCATTGTTTGGCCTCTTAGCAAAAGATGTTGAGCTTAAATGGTCGGATGACTGCCAGAGGGCTCTGAATGAATTGAAGGATAAGTTGGTGTCTGCTCCAATTCTGAGAGGCCCAAACTGGGCCCTACCTTTCCACATCGACATTGATGCCTCGAATAAAGCCATAGGGGCAGCCTTAGGACAAGTTGAAGAAAGAATTCCATATGCTATATACTTTGTCAGCAAAAACTTATCCAAGGCAGAAATGAATTATACAGTAACTGAGAAAGAGTTCCTAGCCGTGGTCCATTCCCTGAACAAGTTTCGACACTACATCACTGGCTATCAAATGTTTGTACATACTGAACATGCTGCAATTAGTTATTTAATGAATAAGCCTAATGTGAATGCTCGTATTATCAGATGGTTACTTTTGTTGCAGTAGTTTGATTTGACTATCGTTGACAAACCAGGTAAAGAAAATGTTGTTGTTGACTTCTTGTCTAGATTGGATTTGCCTGCAGGTGAAGAAGGAACAATGGATGACCAGATGCCAGATGAGCATCTATTTGCTATCTCAGTACTCTCCCCATGGTTTTCTGATATAGCAAACTATCTGGTCTCAGCACAGTTCCCTCCGCATCTATCCTCAAGGGAGAAGAGCAGAATCGTGAGGAAAAGTGCCTCATTCACTTGGATCGGGGGCAACATGTTCAAACTTGGCCTTGATCAGATCTTAAGGCGTTGTGTAAGGGAGGAGGAAGTCTTTGACATCCTCCTAACCTATCACGATGGGCCTTGTGGAGGATATTTTGCAGCCAAGAGGACTGCCTTCAAAATTCTACAGGCAGGCTACTATTGGCCCACTCTTCATCAAGATGTCAGAAGATATATCAGCTAGTGTGACCGATGCCAAAGGATGGGGAAACCGACTCCACTCCAAGGGACGAAATTCCTCTCCAACCTCAAGTGACTCTTGAGCCATTTGAGAAGTGGGGTATGGATTTTGTGGGTCCTATCAACCCTCCTTCAAGGCAAAATTCTTACATCATTGTGTGCACAGACTATCTGACAAAGTGGGCAGAAACCAAGGCAATCAAAGCAATAACAGAAGAAAAGGTGGCTGAGTTCTTAAGGGAAAACATCTTCTACAAATTTGGCTTCCCAAGAGAGTTAGTCACCGATCAAGAAAGCCAGTTCACCTCCAACTTGATTGAAGACTTGCTTGCTCATCACAAGATCAAGCATAGGACTTCCACCCCCATATCATCCTCAAGCCAATGGGCAAGTGGAAGTCACCAATAGAGCATTAGAGGGGATTTTGACTAAGGTGGTGAGTAGCAGCAGAAAGGATTGGGCAGATCGCCTCGTTGAGGCCACTTGGGCCTACAACAACACTTGGAAGACCACAACTAGTTTCACACCCTATGAGCTGATCTATGGGAAGAGAGCTTTGTTGTCAATTGAGTTTGAATACAACACATTGAGGATGGCAGCTCAGTTGGACCTAGATCTTAGCCATGCTCAACAAGAAAGGTTAATGCAACTGAATGGGTTAGATGAACTTTGAATGCAGGCCCTCCTCCACTCAGAAGTGATTCAACTTCAGAGGAAGGTATGGCATGACCGGCACCTCAATGACAAACAATTCCAGCCAGGAGATTGGGTGTTGCTGTATGATTCCAGACATAAGGATTTCAAGGGGAGGCTGAGGACAAGATGGAGTGTAACGACAATGGTTCTGTCCTTATCCATACTATTGATGAAGAAGCCATCCCCATGCTTGTCAATGGGCATCGACTAAAGATCTACAAGAAACCTCTTTCGAGGCAAGAGTTCGTCAAAACTGTGGAGAAACTAGTGTTGGTCATAGAGAAGGGTTCTGCCTCTGTTTTGGGCACACCCTGAGCATCATTATATATCAAAAAAAAAAATGCAATAAAAAAGATCCTTGGGTGAAAACCTTTTTGAGGCACCCAAGGCAGATGGTAGGAGTGAAAACCTCATTGAGGCGCTCCTGCTGTCTCTCTGAAAAAAGAATTGGAATAAAAAGATCCTTGGGTGAAAACATTTTTGAGGCGCCCAAGGCAGATGGTAGGGGTGAAAACCTCATTGAGGCACCCCTACTGTCTCTTAAAAAAAAAGAAAAAAAAAACAGAAAAAAAAGAAAAAAGGAAGACAAGCTGATCTCTGAAAAGTGTTGTAGGTTGCAGGAACACAACGCACAAAGGAGGCCTCTCAACTCAAGGAAAAGGGTCCCTATCAAGATACTAAGCAACCTCACATACACTCCCTCCATGAACGCTCATTTTTCCAAGGTCTGGACACAATTTGGTCATGGTTCAGCCTTCTACAGGAAGCTACAAGACTTTCTACAGGAAGTTCTGTATTTCTACAGGAAACATCCTGTAGAGCTTTAGGGTGGGCCAGAATCGATTATAGAGAAGGATTTTGGAACTTAAAGCCTGTTGAGGAGGCATGCAACCACTCCTTTCTTCCATCCTCCACTCATTTCACCTCCTTTCACCACCATTGCTCTCATCTGGTCGGAATACCTGCACATGCATACAAAAACCCTATTTTTCATATCAAAAAAATTTGTTTTTTTTCAAATAAAAAATAAGGCCTTCTCAGGCTCGCACACTTGACCTGTCAAAACGACCTCGAGACTCTTCACTTGGGAACGTGACTCCATTTATTTCAGCATGCACCCCAGAAGGAGAAACTGCTACAGGATGTCCTACAGGAATCCTGTAGCAGCTGATCCATCTGGAGCACATACCATGAAGACACCAGCAACTCGCAGAACCGGTGCAAGCAGCATTCGCCACCAAGGAAATGGGTCTTAAAGTCTCATAGCCAGCAGTAGGAAATGAGAGGGTTTCCAGCACCTGTGCACAACGTAGCAGCACGTAGATCCAGCATCCCTTGTCCCAAAACCTGAAAAAACCATGTCCACGGTCGCACAGGTAAGTGCCTAACCTTATTTCGTAAAATTACATAAGCTATACTATGAATATGCATGACTGTGAGAATGGACGGATTGAACAAGGTTGGTTTCCATTCAACTGGACACCACAACTAGTTAGGCGGCCTCATAGGATCTGAATGGGATTGGTTATGTCGAAAATTTGGATAATTGTCACGTGGGAAGTGTCCAGTCGGGGAGAAGCGCCGGTATGACAGGAATGGCGGTGGTAAATGCAGAGGGAACAATTCGGTGGTTAGGGGCATGCTGGGGAATGATAGTAATGACGTCGGCCAACGGATCAGCAGGGACAGCTCACCCCCATGCCATGAATTCCGCAGCATTTCGAAATCGTCTGGGTGAATACTTATGATGCACTCCAGTCATTTATGCTCACAACCGTTTTGCAGTTGAGTATGCATCCTCCTCCTCTGCAAGTTGTTAGCCCGAGTTCTCGATCTGTTCAAACGTCCTACTACCGCTCAGAATAGTCCTACACCACCGTAACCTCCTCCATAAGCCAAGAACGATTTCTACAGGAAGCTGCGCTACAGGAAACTCAGCATACGAAGCAGTGCGGGCTGTTCACGTCGAGGTTGGAAATTCTCAGTGAGGTAGTTAGAACTTAACTTTCCCATGTAAATAATTCCAAAGGTGGTGAATTTGACGTATTGAGGGGGGTAGGGAAGTGTGAATGCAAGTTTCTCTGTGAAATCAAAAGTTTTTTTATCACTGCTCGAAATTGTCTTCGTGGTCTGCATGCGAGATTTCCTCCACGATTGAATGAAAAATCCCTCCTGTAGAAATTGAGACACTGTCAAAGCACATGTAAAAATTGTAAATTTTATATGACTATGTGTATAATGGAGACGTAGCTCTGCGCTCCGTGTGTAAAAAAATCCCAAAGTCCTCCTTCTATATACGAGCAGGCAAGTTCATCATAGGGTAATTGACACAAAGATATCTTTTTTTCGCTCTGAGAAGGAAATACACCCAGAACTCCCTGTCTGCTTGAAAGCACGAGCAAACACAGAGTTTTACCATGCCGGGAGGGTTCATTAGAAAAGAACCTTTGGACTCCAAGAAATTACGGGAAACCCCTGAGGTGGTGGACTTGTTTTCCCGTGCACACTAGATGATATTCTGTGACAAGCTTCAAGGTCACAATGACGAAATTGCGGAAGAATTCCTCCGGTCCCTAAAGTCGAAGTCAAAGACATTGTTCATTGTCAACTTCAGAGGATTGACCCTCAGACTCACCCCACAACTCATCAGCAAAGTAACTGATCTTCCAATGGGGGTACCCTAGGATAAGGAGGAGAGGAAATTGAGTCAGAAAGCTAAAAAAGAGTTCTTCTTGCCAGAGGAGCAATTCTCAGAAGACAAGAATGGAGTTCGAAGAACTAGCCTACAACCGTTCTGGAGTGAAGTCAACCTCCAAATTATGAATTATATTACGTGTGAGGGGCGATTTAGCATCGTATATGGCTATCATTTTCGGTTTCTCATAGAACTCAGGCACCACATGGACCTACCCTCAGAGAAAAAATTGAGCATTCCTTACTTCCTCTTACAGTCCATGACTGAATGTGCCACGAAACTGAGAGAGGGGACACTAGACCAACTAGCCCATCATGGGCTTATTAAGATCCTTGTGGAAGATGCACTCCACACTTTCACTGTCCCTCTCTCCTGAGAAATTTTTCAGAATATGTCAAAGGATGATGACATCCGAGTCTTGGCCGAGGAGCTCACTTCCTCCAGTAGCGAGGAGAAGGAGCATACTCAGGCAGAGAAGAAGGTTAAAGAACAAGAAACCCCTGGCAAAACACTGAAGAAAGAACAGAAAGGAACATAAGAAAAGGGGCAAGCTGCCAAAACAAGGGATGATAAAATTGCACCAACACCCAGGAAGAAAAGACTACAGAGCAGGGCAGAACAGACTGAGAAATTCCAAGTCAGTAAGGGCACCCCTAAGGCAACCTCAGCCAAGTTAAAGGAAAAAGTCCCCTCAGCCAAGCAGGCTAAAATAGTGCCCTCGGCTTCTACAGGAAAGCAGCAGAGTATTTCTACAGGAAAGTTAAAAACGGCTTCTACAGGAAGCCAAAAAGCAACCGCTACAGGACTTTCTATAGGAAGTCCGAAAGAAGGACAGTAGAAGGAGAAGTCGGCCGAAATTCTAGCTAGGGAGGCAGCAGCTATGCTGGCCACCCTAAGTACCTCTCCCAAGCCAAAAGAGAAACGAAAGAGGGAGACTCCTCTATACTTTAAAGCGAGAAGGAGTGTAAGGATTAGGACTGGCAGACCCCAGCCTCCATCAAAATAGCCAATCACCATCGTGGATACCCCTACCACACCAAAGGATAGATCCCCCTCCAAGGCATCCATTACTTATGAGCAGGGGAGCCCGAAAACATCCTCGTGGAGGGAAAGAATGGAGAAATTGAGCTCAAAAGCCTCTCTACAGGATGTTGAGGCTATTCTACAGGAAACTTTGGCTAGGCTGAAAGCAACTGAGCAAATGGAGGAGAAAGCAGCCAAGTCACCACAAGAGGAGGAGAGAGCAACCAAGTCACCATAGGGGGAGGCGAAGACTGATGTCATCATGGAACCAAGCCCCCGGCCCAATCTGGGCTCTTATTATAACTTTTTGGAAGCCGGCAAAATTATTCCTCAAAAGTTCACAGTGCCACTATTTCTAGCATAGAGGAAGAAAGAGTACGGACCCACACTTGGATGAGGATCGCTAAATCCAAGGGGGTAGAAAATATAGGGCCTCTAGAGGAAAGGCTCAAGGAAACACAAAGGGAGTTGGCAATAGTAAGGCATGTGGAAAGATCCCAACAAGCCAAGTTAAGAGAAGATAATGAGCTGCACAAACAATAACTCCAGCTGCAGGGATAGAGAAAAGAAGAGGACACAGCAGCCAAGGACCCCTCAGCAGAGCCTCAAGGAAAAGAAGGGATGCAAGCTGATCTTGAGAAACTTAACTGGCAGCTACAGGTAAGGGAACTGCAGGCAGGTATAGAGATACAATCCCTGAAATAACAGATGCAAGAAAAGGAGGCACAACTGGCCTGCATGGCCAGTTGGGCAATGGAAGCTTTGCTATGTAGGCAGCTGGCCAAATCCTATGGCCTGTACCTAAGGGATCAGTGGTTGCAGTTCCAAATCAACACATTGGCATAGAGGGGTATCTCCCACATCCAAAACCCCCAGCAATTCATGGATTTATGTAACACCAGTTCATCGGAAGATAAGGCCAAGATTTCAGAGTTTTACCTCCATAATTTGGCCCTTCCAAACATCACTTCGTGGGACCCCAACACAGCAGTAGGGGACATGCAGCTGATGGCAATGACCTCATGGTTAAACCACGAAGAGAAGAGAGCAGCTGAGGTCAGGAATGTCATGGACCGGGAGTTACATGAACCACTGTTCATTAAGAGCAGAGCCATGGGACCCCACAGCACTGATATCCGCTCACCAGCACCTAGCAACCAACTCTCGGGGTTTATTAGAGTACATGGATCGTCAGGCCCAGGCCATAGCACACTTCGAGGATATGGAGAGATTACTAGGGGAAAATTATGTTCATGCTTGCACCCATAGGTGGAACACATTGTCCCACAGCCTCAAAATTCAAGAATATCACACTCCAACTCGAATGAGGGAGGCTTTGGCACGGGTACCTCTCTACAAGAAGTCTATGCAGAACCTCCAAGCCAATTGGATAGGTCTCAAGCTAAGTCCACCCTTGCTTTTGGGATTGTTAGAGGGAGGCACAGAAGAGGAGGAGCATCAGCAGTGGGAAGAAGTGGAGAGGAAGGCCGGATTCCATGACAGTGTGGAGGACACTACTTCAGAAGCCTGGGATTTGAGAGTGGCCATCAAAGCCATGAAAGACAAGGAGTTGGACTAGTTTCTCAGAGGATGAGCAACCCTCTTAGTAGGGGGTGATGATGAGCCCCAAAATTGGTAACTTGTTGGGCTCATTTGGCCTAATTATCCTTGTTCAGTGCTTGTTCAAATCCATCATTTTCTATAGTTTATGCATTATTTTTAGTATGTTTATGTCATTGGTACGAATAAGGGAAGTCACTTTTCCTAGGTGTTTAACACGTGTTTATTTCAAGTTTTTTGACATATATTGGAGCAAAGTCAAAGCAATCATGAGCTATAAGGCAGCCAAGCCTGAGTTGAGGACTCGAGGGGGGGTTTCCTATGGCATTAAATAACCCTTCCTCGGGATCTTCACCCCCAACTCCGAGCTCCAAAGACCACCAAACCGAATCTAGAAGGCAGCCAAGCAGCATTTAGAAAGGGGCTGTTTAACTCACAGTTTGACAGCCAAGTTCCACAAATTGAGGAGGCCAACTAGGTCCCTCGTGATGTATAAATGTTGAGGCCTCAGCCGTCGTAAAAAGACTTTTGAAACTATTGTGTACTTTGCACCTCAGTGCTGCCAGTTCTATTTTGTTCTTTTGTAGCCATTTTTGGCATGACTTTTATGATTATTTT
>APFE030003897.1:0-12392 GCA_000404065.3 Pinus taeda
ATATATTAAACTTTACAATTGTATTCTCCAATCAAAGTGATGGAATTTGGGATATTGGATGAAGGGGGAGGGCAAAGGATTCCACCACCCCACCACATGGCGTCACATTTAAAAAAGGGGTGGTGTGGCCAATCCACCTCATGTAACACACCTACAAACAACTATTACCACCTTTCAATCTCATGACAAACTTCTGTCTACTTGAGTGCTTTGGAATGAGAAACCTTAGTCTGGTTTTTTTTGCTATGCTTAAGTTATACCTGCATTGCAAGTGGGGAAATTCTTTTGGGTGATAAGTAGTGAGGGGCTTGCATTCAGTGACACAAACTTAGGGTTGTGGCATAAATTGTGAGTTTCCTCTCTAGTATGGGTGACAGATTTTTTCCATGGCCATGACTCAACATACACTAGAATTTTTGAAGACTTAGTTTCATGTTCGAGTTTCTCCAATGCATGCACTAGATGTTGAGAAACGGTGAGGGGAGAAGCCTAAGGCAAGTAGTAGAGGCATCACCTGGGGCACTCACAATAACCATGACAATAGACATTGCAAGAGCGAGAGATGTTAGCCTTCAACCAAGTCTCATGACTATGTAGGTTCAGGTGTGGTGGGTTGGTCAACATTGGGTAATTCTCCCTATGTTCGATTCCTTTGGTTATTGACAACTTCCTCATAGGTTTTGCTTCTATTTGGTAGGTCTTCACATGTAATGCTCTGAGCTCAGAGGGGGTTAGTTGTGGCTTGGATGTTCTTTCCTCTTGGTGGTTGTTAGATCTTGTCTAGAGTATTTTATCTACCCCCCCCCCTAGAAGTTGTTTTTCATTAGAATTCGTCATAGACCTCTATGGCAATTCAAGTCTCCCTGGGTTTTACTTTTATTTGGTCTTCTCATATCTAATCCCTCAAATTTATGGGTGTTTTGGTTGTGAATTCTCTCCTGGCCCTTGGTTATTTGATGTAGTATGCCCCAATAGCAAATGCATTGTTGTAAGGGGTCTAGGGGCAAGGGTCCTTAGGGCCAACCACAAGCCCAAGCCTAAGATGTCGTAGCCATTTTCCACTGCACTACTCCTCTAGAAATTCAAGAGGAAATTTTTCAACTTGAATACTTGACGATCAACAATTGGAAAGCTTACTCTTAGAAATTCAAACTGGGGTAGCTAATTGGGTTCCAAACCTAGATACACCAAGGGAAGATGAAGCTAATACTTGAAGTCCATCACCCTTCATTGGTAGATGAAGACATTGTTGACCAAGGTCGTAATGAAGAAACATGAAGATCACAATGATATAATCTCTTCTCTTAATGAAATCAAACATGTGCAATTTTACCAACAACCCTATCTTGTTAGTTTGGATGTTCAGCTTGCTCACTGAGAAAAGTATCTATAATGTGATTTGAAACCCTCTATGTCAATTGGAACCAATGCTTAAGATATTCTAACTCTCAATATTATGTTTAGTCAGTTAGCAATTATCTTTTCTTTTTGTAATTCAATATATGATTAGTTGTCATAAAGTTTATAGTTATCATTATTATCATTTAATTATCTAAACTCATAAATCTATAATAATAATTTCTCTTAAATAAATTGTGACCGACCTAATGAACAATGATATTTTTTTTCTATTATATAAAATATTTGGAAATAATAAAACTTTCATTCAAAAAAACTTTTTATTAATTATGTTTAATAATAATTAATATATTTTATTAATTTATTCTTTATTTAATAATCTAAATTTCAACCTAATATTATCAACATTGACCTAAAGACGCTTCTCAACGTTTAGATAGATTAGAAATCCCTATCACATATTCTCATCATATATTGTGTAAGTCATTTGAACATGGATTTCATTCATCGATAGTATTGAAAGCACATTTTTAGTTCGTTGTAATGTATTGGAATTTTTCAATATTTTGAGATATATGGGTAAATTTCTTGTAATTTAAATTTACATATATATCAAAAATATTTTGCGATGTTATTATAAATTTGTATATATATTAAAATATTGTGTGATGTTTTTATTTTGATATTTTAAATTTTCTTGATTAAAGATTATATCAAAAAAAATAATATTTAGTTTTATTTACTGAGATTAAAATGAAATATTTTAAAAAATATAACATAATTTAGTTTTATTTCTGAGATTAAAATCAAATATTATTTAAAATATATAATTTAATTGGAGGTATTTTACTATACATAATTATAATAAAACAATCTTTTTTATTAAAGATATTATTTAAGTTTTGATTTTAAAATAAGATCAAATTAAATTAAATTGATGTATAAGATTCTTTTATTGGTAAGACAATGAATCTATTTTTTAATAATGATTTGACTATTAAAATTTACAAATATGCACATATTTTCTCTCTCTAGTTTTAAACTTATGACTTTCACTACAAGCACATATTTTAATGATTAAAAAGTTCTATTCTTCCTCACATAAGAAAACATGTTTAATGAATAAAAAATTCATTAACAAATAAATTATAATAAATTACCAAACCATTAATAATAAAAAAAAATATTTAATTTACTTTTTAAAATCTATATAGCCTATTTTTTTTTTTTTCTAAATAAATTCCAAAGATTAAAAAAAATGTCAACATACTTTATTTATTAAAATTCTATAAAATAAAATATTATAATAGCAAAGAATCTATTTTGAAGGTCATGGTCAAGCTAGACACGAAATTGGTGTATGAGATGATAGGAGATATTAACTCTTTCTTTTCACCAATTTGGTATATAAGATGTTCCAGATATTAACTCTTACTAGTCTTGTGTTTAATATTTAATATTCTTCATCATATAATATATTAGTTAATATAATCTTTAAGTGAATTATTTAGTTAAGAAATTATTAATTAACTCTCAAATTGATGTATAGTTAAAATATTTTCTCAACCAACTACGTTGACTAGCTAAAATAATCTATCTATAAATGAATAAATAAATCAAATCAAATCGAATCTTAATATTAAAATTAATAGCTTCATGTACAACTCTCTCACAAGGAGGCACATGATTAGATTGATGTAGGTGTGTGAAAGTAGATTATTTTATGTGAAGTGGAAAGCGAGAGATTGTCTTTGCATGTCGTACCAATTATGATCCTTCACATCGTGCTCCACAAAAAAATCAAAGGGAGATTTCTTTGCATCGAGTGAATCGATTCTCTACTACCAAGTTGGTTCCAAGGCTTATTTTGTCATTTGGATATTTGCATTAAAATGGTAAATACATAAAGGCTAAAGGCTTAATTATCCTTATAACCGTTGCTTTTTACATTCGATTTCAAGGCTCTGGTTTCTTTTACTGTACTTTTTTTCATGGGATGGATTTTTGCATAGTTAGTGTGTGGTTAAAGTTTTTCCATTTTCGCAGGTTTTTATGTAATTTGTAGTCATATTATTGATTTTTGTTATAATATTTTAGAAATTGAAAACATATTTTTTTTTTTATCTTTAAATGTTTCAATCACTAAAACATTAATTTGATTTTTTGTGACTATTCTCATGTCAATGGTGTCTATGAAGTAAGGTTGATAAGCTACTTCGCAAAAATGAGAGAGGTGGATGCTCTTATGGTGATATTTATTGCGCTCGTCTTTTCCATCTTATCTCAATTATCATTAGCTTGGCAAGGTCATTTATGAGATCATAGACATAAGGATGTATAGTCTCTTTACTACATGGACTTCATAAGCATATTGCTCCTTCATGGTAGTAACAATCACATATACACTGAGAAAATATGGATAGATTCATTAATGTGTTCACGTACATGGCAATGACCTTTGCGAGCATGTGGATTTGCTTTATAGTAAACTATTTTTGAATGGAAGCATTTTTGTGGTGGATATTTAAAATAAGATAAAAAGGTCATTTTATAAAACTAAATCTAGGTAAATTCAATATCTAGACTATTCTCCTAGATAGCTAGTGATTACAATTGGCCAAGTATTTCAGTAAATGGAAGTATGCCAATGGAATGGCTAGTAGTCATTACAAATAGAAAATTGATTTAGTAGCCTAAAACAACTATATCTTCAAGGGATCAAGTGGAAGTATAACTCAATATGGATGGTTGTGATGAAATTCAATCTACAAGATTTCGAAATGGATAAAGATGTTGATGAAGACTCAACAAAACAAAAGATCGAAGACAAGAACTTGTTAATATGAGGGTGTTGGAGATATTAAAGTTTATTTGTCATGTGCTTAACATTTTATATTTATCATCATAGAATGCACTAATTAATGTAATCTCTATGTGAGTTGTTTGGTTAGGAGATTGTTAATGAGCTCCTAGATTACTGTGTAGTTTAGATATTACTTCAACTAACTAGATTGACTACATATGATAGTCAACTTATCCTAATCCTAATTTCATGTATAAATATATGGGATTATGTGTGATAATAATATATGAAAAATTATTTTGTGAGCAAAAATTATGTCTTTGAAATTTTTTATTTATAAAACAAAAGATCCACTTCCATATAACAATTTAATTGCAACAAAAATAAATCAATAAAAATATAAATACTCCCCTCTTTAAATTTAAATTTATACTTATTACCAAGTAAATATTATGAATTATTAAATTATACAACTACAAAAAAAATTAATTTTTTCGAACTAAAAATAAATACTCTATTAAAATATTAAATGTTATCACCAAAACACATTTATTTATTATTCCATTTATAATAGTCAACGACGATATACGATATTTAGCAATAATACTACCAACAAATATTCAATGGTTAGCTATTGACTCTCCTGTAAGCGTGGATCCCACCATGGGGACTGACTTCGAACAACCCACCAAAATCATTATGATGATGGGGTTCATAGGAAGTATCCCATGTAACAAAACCATAACAATAATAAAGTACATTAATTTTAATAAAATTATAGTGTCCCACTTGAAGAGAATATCATAAATATATTCAAGATTATAAATTATTTTTAAATTATATAATTAAATAATTTTAATTATAATTACGAAATAGGTAGTATTGTCTCAGTTTTTGCAAATATTATTATTTTATTTTTGGTATGTTTTTTCTTCGTATACATTTGGAAATGGTGAAATGTCCCATAATAATATCATATGAACAATATAAGTTCGCAAAGACGCTGGTGATGCCATCATAAACCTTAATAACATTTTAATCTAATTAATAAATATTTTTTAAAATATATAATAATATTAATTTATAATATTTTTTTAAATGATGTCTATATTAATTTAAATTTAATTTTAGTTTTGGAATTTAAAGTATTGGGAAGGATTAAATTTTTTAAATGTAAATCTCTTTTCTAATGAGAAAATTGAGTGCAAATGTTTTCAACTTCAAGAGACTAAGAATCTCACAACTTCATTAGATCAAATTAAGATTGAATCTAGCTTGTTTAATTTTTTAATAATTATAAATTAATAAAAAATTTAACTGTCAATTTGACTAATTCATATACATAATCTCTTCATAAGTGGGTTTTTGGGAAAAAAAAAGGGAACCACCCTTTTTTTTTGGGACACAATTTTCCCTATTGTATATATAACTATTTTTACTTTAAATATTTTATAAATTATTTTATTTTTATTATTCAAAATAACATGAAGAGAATTCAATCTTTTTATCTAAGATACATAAAGAATTATTTTGGATTTGGATGGAATTGCACATCAAATACCAACATTAAGTGATTCAATTGCAATAAAGGTGTTCAATAGCATTGAATTATTTATACGTTAAAAATACAATTTCATTAATTCAAAATTTGATTGAAGTTAATGAAAATTATTTAAGTCTCCCTTAATTTTTTTTGTTACAGGATCTT
Organism: Pinus taeda; assembly: GCA_000404065.3. NCBI lineage: Eukaryota > Viridiplantae > Streptophyta > Pinopsida > Pinales > Pinaceae > Pinus > Pinus taeda. The sequence continues at coordinate 5,871 of APFE030003897.1, forward strand.
GACTCATTAATGAGGTCTTGACACCTATTCATTTCATTTATTTTATTTTATTTATTAATTTATTTTTATTTTTTGACTTTGTTTTTGTATTTGGTTGACTTTGATTGTTTGTTATTATTATTATATGATCTTTAATCTTTCGATCCTTTTTTTACATTATTACTTACTTATTATTAAACAAAAAATTATGTTATTATTATTATATAAGTTATCTATATAATTATTCTAAACTAGCCGTTATAAGGAATATTATTTGATCTTAAACTCATTATTAAAATACTAATTATAAATTATAATATTATTATTCTTAAACTAGTCATTATATTAACCGTTATACGAATATTATTTGACCTTAATAATCATTATTAAGATATTAATTTTCATAAACTAGTCGTCATATGATTTTTGGTCTCTACATCGCCCTCTATTTAAGCCTATGACATGATCTGCATCTTCATCTAGTCCCGATGATGAACCATACTAGCTGGTTCGAAACACATCGACAAAATTTTCTCCTATGTGATTTCTACCGAAAAAACTCTTCTTAATGTAATATGGATCACAGAAGCCTGAATTCAGAAAATTATAATTATGTTGATATTTGCGACTATTTTGGAGTAGGGATTCCACAATTTTAATTTAATTATCACTAATTATTAGATGATTGTGAGGATTTAACCTCCATAGAATATTCTAGAATATTCTAAGTAATATACCCAAATCAAAAGATGAAATTTATCCCCAAAGTAGTTACGTTCATTTTACCTTTTTAATGTCACATGAACAAGTGTCATATGAAAAGAGTTATGGTTTTTTGGTCATGTGGTATTGATAAACCATTGCAATGACTCATGATATTTTAAGCCTATTTTCTCCATGATAAACTAGAGGTGAATCTCCATGGTTAATAATCTTGTTGCATATTTACAATAGGATTTTAAGGTCAACTCAACAAACAGAAAACCCTCTCAGGTTCTCTTGGAAACCTAGGGCAGATTGAGTAAGGGAAAGATGGTTCTAAGGGTTCACTCTTTTAGTGATGCAAGAAGTAAATGAGTGATTGAGAAGAGAAGTGAAGGATAAGCCCGTGAGTCCTCACATGCAGGTCTGTTGGAGTTTTCGGTGTAGCTAGGAAGCGCTCCTAGCTAGCTCCAAAGCTTGGTCCTGCTCATAAGAAAGAGAACAAAGCAACCTTCACAACATAATATTGAATCAATCAAAACTATAAGAAACAACTAAACATAATTAATTGCATTATAACAAACCAAACTTCCAATTATTCACTAGTTAGACATAAGAAATGAACAATGAACAATAGTATATGGAAGCAAAAATAATCAATCTATATTAATTAAGGAGCTAAAGGAAAGTTACAACCATCCAATGTAGTTATGGAAACACCTCCTCCAGCTCCTAGCTCCAAAACTCACCCTCTCAAGTTAGATCTTTACAGTGTAACAATATAAGAATTTCCATCCCTTTCTCAATGGCCAAGCCTCCAACATATAGGAAGTGGGGGTTATGAAGATTTCCAATATTCCTCTTTAGTTCAATTTAGGCAAAAATCTTTTAGGTGAATAATGTTTCCTCATATAAAAATGGCTTTTACCCGCTTTTTAGATGCTTTTATGTTTTGGAAAAAGCTAAAAATGAGGATAATGAGATCACATTCCACCATATGAGTTTCCAAAGTGAACAAGATTGTCAAAGTTTAGCTAACTCAAGCATTTTCCTCTTGACTGAGTGAGAATTTTGGTAACACAAGTTATATGGAGGGGACAAAGTGATATGGACTAGGATAACATTGTCCTCATGGTACATCACTCATGTAATAGTATTATATAGGCTAGAAAAAGGGGTACATTTCAACCAAAAGCATAGTACTCTCCACTAAGTTGATGAGGAGGTATTTTCATGGATAACAGATGCCCCAATGTGATGCCAGAGAAGAAGACAATGGACTAAATACTTTATAAAACAACCGAGGAGATATAGTTTTAAAGTGTTGGAATGGAAGGAGGTTTACAAACAACATCAAACATATGTCACATATAAATTATGTCCCGATTCAGGAATTCCCATGCTCAGTAACTAGAATAATACACTAAGGATCCATGTAGAAGATGAGATATCATTTCCACCAGTAAGTAAAATGTGGAACTTTTTCACAGTGAAGTCAGATTGAGATAAGTTGTCTCTAGAAACAAATTGTTGGACAGTTTGCATTATCTGGATGGCTAGTGGTAGTAAGTGTGTTGGAATTGATATCAATAATCATGCTGGGAGATGTGTTGGGAAATTGGCATTGCCTGACAGTTGGAAAAAGTGTTGGCATTGATGTCAACCACACTAGCATGGATGTTTGTGGTAGTAGATGTTGGCCTTGATGTCCACTAGCATATATATGATGGTAACTGGGCTAGCATTGATGTGCTTGATGTGTCAAGCTTAGGGGGAGTCCCATGGTTGCTGCAGTCTCTTGTAGAGAATCACCATAGTAGTAGGTCTATTGGAGAATCTATAAAATGATGGCTATGGTGGTTGAGATTCCCATGCTTTGAAAGAAATTTTGCCTCAAGAGATAAACTTAGATACTCTTGGAGATAGCACAGTTGTTTAGTGTTCGAAAAGATCCTTCCAACGGTATGTGGAAGTCTACAAATAGCCTCCTATATCAAGAGTTATAGTTAGTTGAAGTTGGCAAATAGAAAAGCTCATTCGCTCAAGACTTAGGCAGATTTTGAACTAAGGTCTGGACATAGGTGAGTCGGTGATATGTAATGTAAAATTGAAGGTGATGGTAAAATTGTAAGCAAATTTTTTATATATTGAAGGTAATGGATCACTTTGCAAGACACATAAAATTATGGTTTTTAAATGTAGTTAACCGCAAAAAATAGAGATAATATACCATATCAGAAACACACAGCAAAAAATTGATAAAGGAGTTCACCCCTCTCCTGGGCTACATCTTCTGGTCCAACTTCTAATGATGGGACTCTTTCATTAAGTGCTCAAATTTGTGTTTACATTGATTTATAGTGCTCATAATGTAAATATTATGTCTCCAATGGCTTCAAAACTGCCAAAAAACCCTAGCTAGGCTCTTGTTGGCCTCAATTTAGCAAAAAACTGAAGAAGTTATGCTCTCCAAAAGTTTCTTCTGCTAATTGCACCGCAAACTACACTATATTGCTAACTGATCTACGATTTCCACCTTTCTAGGCACGCTGAGAGACAATTTCATCTTGTGCCAACGAAAATCGCGCTGAAAAAGGTGAATTTTGTCACTTGGTTTAAATGGCCAATAAGGCCTAAAGTAGAAAATAAGGGCCACATGGGGCCATGCACCTGGGGGCTAGGGCTAACTACCCACCCCTGTCGGCATAGCCCCTAGGCCTTCAACATTGGTTCCATTGGCAGCGTAAAACCCTAGGCTTATCCCCTAAACTCTGAACCCCAACCCAACTTTTGCGCTAAGCGATCTAAGATGATAGCATATGGTTACATGGTGCATGATATGAATGGGGATAGTCCAAAACCTACGCATCTGAATTGTTGGCACTCCTGCTCTTGGCCTATGGTCTGGTGGGTGTAACATGACCTAGGGCTAGTCCCCATCTCCACGCCCAAATCCATTGGCTCTGAAATGTTAAGTTGTGGTCTGCTGGATGTAATAAGTTGGTGCCATAACCTAGGGACAGGGATAAGCCCTCTCCTATGGGTCCCCCACCTATGGTCCTGTGGGCATGGGGTGACTGGGGGCCAGGGCTTAGCCCCAACCTCCTCCCCCAATGCGACTCCAGTTCCATTTTAAATAAATTTTCTCCACTTATATGGTTAAGACTCATCCGATGGCGTGGCAGTAGAGTGCCTTGCTGGTAGTCTGTAGGTTGTGTTTTCAACTCCCCGAAGGCCTGTTCAGCCGATAAATTTTTTGATGTATTGTTGGGAGGACACGTGGCAACCCTCCATTGGCCCACGTGTCCTCCATTCATTGGACTATGTACAAATACACTCAGCCAATCAAAACACAACATATTACAACTAATGCGATGAGGCAAAGTGGCATCCTACTATTGGCCCGAGAAATCCAGTCACCCTACCTAGTGAATGTACAAACTACATAGTCAACATTCATGCAACCCATCTACAAATTTTTTACATGTTTGGGAAATTTTTTAGAACATGATATCAGGAGCATACGATATCAGTTTTGAGCAATTCAAGTTGCGTTGGATTCAGGTTGTTGAGATCTATGTAGTGGCACATTTTTTGAGTACTTTTTAACACTTTGAATTTTGAGCACTTTACTGATCCCTTGGATCACTCCTCCCCACTGGAATCTTTTGTACCTCCAAAAGACTACTTTTAGTCAACAAACAGATGAGGGTACAGTTCCCTCACCCTTTCAATCTTAATCCATTTGGATTTTCTTAGATTTGTCCCTTTGATTCCAACAAGAAGGTACTCCACATTCCTTTGTTTTGAATTTCTTGTTATTCTATCAAGGATGGTGTCTTATTGTAATTCTTCAAGAAATTATGGAGAAAAATATTCTATTGAAGGAATCTGAACATGCTCTCCTTGATCATCAATCAAAGGAAGCTCATATAATCTCAAATTATCAACATTAACAACAACATACATTTGCATATATGGAGGCAAATCCAATCGGAAATCATTATTACCAATATTTTCTAGAATCTTAAAAGGTCCATACCTTATTGGTTTCAGTTTTTCACCTTCTCATTTAAGCCTCTCCTTGCTAATGTAAATCCAAACTTCATCTCCAACCTGAAAACCATGGTCAAGATGATGCTTACATGCCTTATCTTGTATTTGGCTTGGCTCTTTTACAATTTCTCTTGAACCATCTAATGCACCAATTGAACTTGTTCAATGAGTCACTTTCCCTTGTCAATGTCACTATGACCATCAATAGCAACATCTTTCCCAAAGATAAAATTTAAAGGAGATTTTGGTAAGTAACCAAAGCATGCCTCAAATGGAGATGTTTGAGTTGATGAATTCTTTGCCCTGTTATAAACATGTTGAATGTAGTGTAAGTGTTCATCCCAAAGCTTAGGATGTTTTATGCAATAATCATGAAGAAGATGTACTACTATTTTGTTCACCACTTCTATCTGACCATTAGTTTGTGGATGGAATGTTGTACTCTTTTTCAACTTGGTGTCCATGAGTCCCCATAATATTGACCAAAAGTTTCCGACAAATTGAGAATCTCAATAAAAAATAATGGATTTTGGAAACCTAAAATGTACCCATACATGTTGAAAGAACATCCGTGCAGTCTTCAACTGTAACCTACTTCTTACAAGACATCAAAATACACATCTTTTTGAAACGATCAACCACAACATAAATATAATCATGGTTTTTTTAGACATAGGCAGTCCTCCTACAAAGTCCATAGAAACACTTTCCCAAGGATGGGAAGGGACTCAAAGTGGAGTATACAATCCTAACTTTCTATCACTAGGCTTAATTGTATCACATAAAGAACATCCTCTTACATATAGTGACACACTTCCATTCATTCTAGGCCAATAACAATACCTTTGTAAGTGTGCCATTGTCTTGCCTACACCAAAATGGCCAACAATAAAATAAGTATGCACTTGCCTTACAATGTTGACTCTTTCACCTTGTGGAATGCATAGCTTTCCAAGATGATACAAAAGTTTATCATGCACATGGTAATTAAATTCCTCTACTTCATTGCCTTGACACAAAGTTGCATATACATCTTTAAATTCATCATCTAAATTATACATTTCAACATAACTCTCATGCACGATAAAACTATGCTTAAGAATAACTGAAGCACTTATAATTGTTTTAGAAAGCATGTCAACAACCTTGTTATATATACCTTTCTTATACCATATCACCAAGTGGAATTGCTGCAAGGAATCCATCCATTTGAAATGCCTCACTTTTCGTTACTTAGTTTATGATTGCAAGTATTGCAATTGTTGATGATCAGTGTGAATGATAGTTCCCTCTCCCATCAAATAGTGTTTCCACTTTTTCACTTTGCACCAATGCATACAATTCCTTCTCTTATGTAGGACAGTTAACTATGGCACCATTAAAAGTTTCAGAATGGTAACATATGGGCTTACCATGTTGCATGAAGACTGTTCCCATGGCATATTCACTTGCATCTGTTTGGATCTCAAATGGTTCTCTTAAATCAGGAAGTGCAAGAACTGTAGTTTTGTTGATTCTCTCCTTCAATGCACCAAAGGCTTTCTGCTGCTTGCCTCCCCACTGAAAAACCTACTTTACACTTATCAAGGCATATAATGGAGCTACAATTGAAGCAAAGTTAGAAATGAACTTTCTCCAATATTGGGTTGCTCCCAAAAAGCTTCTAACCTTAGTTACATTATTGGGCTTAAGCCAATCTATAATGACTTTGACCTTTGAGTTATCTATCTTCAATTCACCCCCTCCAACAATATGTCCCAAATACACTAATGAGGTCTTTCCAAA
>APFE030003898.1:5248-24700 GCA_000404065.3 Pinus taeda
CCTTTTGGGTGGTGTCTTATCCACATTTGTAAGGATTTTTCAGTGGGCCATAAACGCATGAATTTGCAAATGATTGCATAGGTTTGCATATAATCCCTATGCTCCTACAGAGAAAGCTCATTTAACGTGACTCTGGGAGTTACAGTGAGAAAGAACTAGGTGGCTCCAAGTAGCATGATAAAAATTTGGTTCGGGTGTAGAATGTCCAAGTTATTACCAGTGAAAGAATTGTCATACATATAGAGAGGGAAAACTTCACAGGGAAAGAGCACTAATAATTCGTTTGGTGTGTTCATAGTGGAGTGTTACACAACATTTTTTTACTGTCCTTATACTCCCCATTCCATGATCCTAGAGGACCTCTACAGTGAACCCTACATGCTTTCCCATCATGAATAAACTCTCATTATGTCCCTCTTCATGAGCAGAACAATTCCCTTTTGCATCATTTCCCCAAAATCTTCCTTTTACCCCAGTTTACAAGATAAATGCTAATGACCTGTGTCCTCCTCTCGTCGATTTGCAGAGATTAAAACCAGCACTAGTGCCGATCATAGCGACTAAGCCCTTTTTAGTCGTGTTGATCCTCTTTTGGAAAGTTTTTTTAAATATGCAGTCAAAGATTCTAGGTCTAGAAGATTCTTGATGGAAGTCTATTAAATGGTTGGGTCAGATGGAGGTGAGGAAGTTAGTTTGGGCTCCTTTCCCCTATTAGAGGAACCATCTCCCCTCCATCCAAGCTATATAAACCTCTATTTTCCCAAGCCAAAACTAGTTCTAGTTGGAGTTTTGGAGCAAGTGTGAATAACCAATAATTCATCTATAGCTTATAGATTTATAGTGTATGTTTGAGGGAGAATAATGTGATTTTGGTTTGGTTTGAGACTAGAGGGAAAGAGGCCTTAAAACTTCCATTTTTTGGGGCTATCCATGAAGTGCTAGTAGAAGTGTGGCAACCCTGATATATCAGAGGAGACCAACAATGTCAAGGCACCAGTTCTAATCTCTTTCTGATTTATATTAATGAAACTATCAATTAATTTCCTACATGAAGTGTCATTTTACATATTTATGGATTAATTTTTACTTGACCTATTAAGTAGGCTGAATACAATATTGTATTTTGTCACGTTTGTTTTTGTTGTTGTTGTTTTCTTGTTTTAGGTATTCGAAGGAAGGAAATGGAATGTAGCTGGAGTGAGGAAGCATGACCAACACCAAGCAGAATATCGTTCTAAGAGGTAGGCCCTCTTAATTGATTCTAGCTTAAGGAGAATTTCCATAGATTGTTTGTCTGTAAACCCACTCTCTTGGGCTAGAGGATTTGTTTACGTACGCACTTAGAATTTACCTACACCATAGGGAGCACCTTCCTTGGCTTCCAGAAGGCCATCGTGATCCCTTTTAGTACCTTTCCAAGGATGACCACGTTCAGCAACAAGTCTGAGGAAAATGCTTCTAACTTTGTGCTATGTCAGCAACTTTAATATTATCTATTGATATCTATATTATTCTTGTCCCTATATTATATACTCAAAAACTATCCTTAGACCTATCAGGATAAACACCTATTTTCCCTCCTAATGGTTTTAGTGTTTAAAAGGCATTTTTTTATGCAAAATTAGACTTGAAACCCTAAAGAAAAATTGGGACACTCAAATTGTACCTAGTACACAACTCAAAATTGTGATTCCAATAAATTCCTACTAGACTCCATGCAAAATTCGCTAGAAAGCATAACTTGGAAAGGGTTAAAAGATGAAGTGTTATAATATAGCTATAATGTGTTATTGCAAGGATTTTTCTTTTAATCAAAAATTTTAGATTGGTTTATTCAATAAGACATGTGGTTCTTTCATCAAAGAAAGTACAATCAATCTAATAAAAAAATAAAAAATTCCTATTGTAATGAAATCTTAAATTAATTATTGAAATTTTGTATAATGTGTTTTTTCCACCCAAGGAAAAAAATCATAATTTTCATTCATTGAGAAAAGGATCCAAAATTATATTTTAAAGATACACATAAGGTTTATTTGTGTTGTTTTCGCAAATACGTTCTAAAAGTGTTTATCACTTCGTTAACATAAAACCATATTTTGGTTTGAAAAATATATATTATTAGAAAGCAATTCATAACATGATGTAGAAAAAAGGATATTAGATCCTACTGAGTGTACAAAACTACCTAGATATAATAGTGTTTGAAAGATAGTGCAAATATAAACTATCAAAAAATATATGTTTGTCATTACAACCCTTGCACGTGGTCTCTCAAATTCCTATGAATGTAAGCGTAGTTGTTGCCCTCATGTTTTTCCAACCCCTGCCACAAGTCCTTTTCCCAATTTATACCTTCTTTTCATAAGCGGTTGGAAGTCTAATTATGTTGCATATATGTGTGGTAAAAAGAGATGTAATTGAAGTGATCTCTAATCCTTAAAGTTTCATTACTAAGAGGAATATGAAGAATCTTTCTATACACCTTTTTGTAAATATTAATCTAATTGATTATCAATGAAAAATTCACATACACTTGTAATTGTGTACATCTTTTATATAGATCATGTAGTAATAAATAATTGCAAGAAACATGTTCCCCCTAATTGTTTGCCCCTAGTCGAAACAAAATTTTGACATGGAAGAAAATCAAGTTTCCTCAGCGTCCCCCAACATGTCATGCTCTAAGCATGGAGTAATATGATGAGGACATTCCTCAATAGTTATTTCTCTAGATTTCCACCATGGAAGCCTGAGAACCCATAAATACCTGTAATGGGATTTGGGATATAAATAATTTACGAGGTCATTATGTGAGTAGCCATGAAACAGTCCTATATCTCACTAATGGAAAAATAATGAATATGGAATCCCATCTAATTTAGGCTCATCTACCTTTGAAAGCCCTCACTGGGGAGTTAGGAATTGAATTCTTACCTCCTCCTCCTCTAGCCTCACCCAATGCTCGAACGCAATAATATGGTTCAAAATATTATGTTCACCAATATAAACCTCCCATCCCTAAGATTATTAAATCTCAAAAATACAAGGAGAAAGAACTAGGTCGATTTAGGTAGGATAATCAAATTTTGTTTGAGGTGGAGGGTGTCCATATTGTTACCAGAGAAAGCATTGCCATAGTCACACAGAAATGGGAGAATTCCTAGGAAAAGACCATCAGTAATTCCTATGGTGTGTTCATTAAGTGGGGCCACCCTCGGCTTCCAAGAGGCCATGGTGACCCCTTTCAATACCCTTCCAAGGATGACCAACCTCACCAGCAAGTCCTATGAAAAGATTTCTAAGTTTGTTATATGTCAGTAATTTTCATATTATCTATTGGTATCTATTTTATTCTTGTTCCTATATTTCGATCTCAAAAATGATCCTCAGACCTATTAAGATGATCGTCTGGTTTCCATCTTGATGGAGGATGGTCTCTCCTTATTTTGTACCTACCTAGTATGAAGTTTCCATCTCGAATGTATGGTTGTTATATATACTCTACACATGTTAACTCCATGTATTATATATAAATTTGGGAAAATATATTGAAAATGGTGCCTACCTAAAAAGAAAAAAAATGTAACCATGAATTGTTTGTAATCAAGAATTCAATTCAATTCTTGCCTCCTCCATATTTGGCTTCACCGAATATTTCAGTGTAATCAATTAGTTCTAACTCTTGTATTCAAGGCTCTAAACCTCTTAGAACTTAAATTTATGGACATCAAAAATCAAAGGAGAAGGAATTAGGTAGCCCAAGGGAGGAAGTAAAAACTTCAGTATACGTGGTCGATGTCAAAATTGAGACCAATGAAATTACTGCGACATTCAGCCAGAAAGAATATACTTCACATAAAAATAAATCGACCAACTCGTATGGTGTTTTCACATAGTATGAGTGACCTCATTGGATAACAAAAGGCCACGATGAACCTTTTAAGTACCCTGCCAAGGATGACCAAGCTCACCAAGAAAGACCTCAAGAAAGTTTTGTAATATTTTTCTCTGTCAATATTTTTCATGTTATTTATCAATATATACATTATTATTTTCACTATATTATAGACTAAAAACTATATTCAAACATACCAAGAGGACCATCTGGTTTTCCTCTCAAGGGAATATGGTCTCTACTTAGTTTACACCCAACGAGTATGGTTTGGACATCTCAAAGGTACTCTCCTTAGATAGGGTTTGCACATGTTAACTCCTACTTGTCTTCTATGTAAATTAATGAAAATTTTGATTGCTTACAAAAAAGGAAAAAAAAAGACCCGGATGCGGGTGCCAGCACAACAAACAAAGGCCATGTGCCGGCCACGAGGAGTGTACAGCGAGCCAGCATCCTGGAGCTGTGTAATGAATTTCAACACTGCTGAATTGAATGGCATTCAATGCCATTTACGTCGGCTGCTGTCCCAAGGGATTATCGAAGGGTATAGCAGAATGAACACCAGGATGTTCAGGGAGGAATGTTGGTCTGTCCAGGTGCAGAATTGTAGCCCTGTTGCGCAAGAGAATGTTGGTCTGGTGAGGAAGGAGGGAGGTGCTGGAGAGAGTATTCCTCTGTGAAAAGCCAGGAATTGTGCAGGGAGGAAGACACACTCTCGGCATTGTGGGAAGATCGTAGTCGGGGTACAGGCACTGCTTCAAGGAAACCTTCTCTCTGTAGCGAGACTCTTCAAATTCATCACGTCTGAGGTGAAAAGGGAGGAGATAGCGATAAAGGGAAAGCAGTTGAAGGGAACGGCGGATCATTCGACTAACATGGCTCCTCGTCAATGAGCCACTTCCCGCCATGGGAGGAACTATGGACAGAGGGGACAATCTGGAGGCAGGGGAATTCAAAGCCCGCGGCGTGTCTCCTCGCTTGCTTACGCCTCTCCAAGTTCATTTGGGTCTGAGGATTCTGGGAATGCCATTAGCAATACCGTGCAATCGGCAATGTTCAAATACAAATGCCGAACTAACATGCCCATCATCTCAGCATTGATTACAGTCATCTTCAATGAAGAAGATGAAGAGGAAGACAGCGGGAAGGAGGAATCAGAGGAAAAGGAGCCTAGTTCGGACAATTCCTCTCAGAGGAGGGGAAAGGAAGACAACTCATACCTCCCCTCCTCTCAGAGTCGGCTTGAAGAAGATAGTAGCTGTGTTCACTCGGTCGAGCAGAACGAGGTTCTACAAGAAATTGTCAGCATAATGGCTCAGGATGATACAACTATGGCTCAGCAATCGTCAGAGGGTCCCCAGGCAACGGAAGCCTCCAGGAAGAACAAGGAGCCGGACGTCGTCTTTGGCCATGTCCTATACCCGAAGCTCCCGCCAGGAATTCATCGACTCGAAGACATCCCGGATGGCATGGAGGTGACTTGCGAGCTTGATCCGGAAAGGGAAGGAGAAAAATGGGAGGCGGCAAAACGGGCAGCGGCGGACCGTGCAGAATGCTCCAAAAATCTCAACTGATAAGCACTGCCTGGCGGGTAAGGTTTGAGACTCCGGGTCTGGGGATTCTGCACATGTTTTTTGCTATGTTTTCGATTCAAAGGGTTCTGTTCGGGATCGGCTACCTGTGTATAGCAACCATGGCGACACGCTCTTCGGCTAGCGTCTTTCAGAGACAAGCAGGCACCTGTGCCTGGCTCATTTTGAAAATGCTTTGTATTTTGGTAAAATTCCAAGCCTATCATGTATAAATCTTTAGCTTGGAAATGTTTTTTGCTGATAGCCTTCATGTAATAGTTTCTACTGTTTTGATAAGCTTAAGTGCTGCTATCATGTTCCTCTATCTCAGCAGGAAAGATCTGTTGTGGAAAAACTTTGACAGAGAGTTGTTTCATCACTCTCAGAGGTTAAAACCTCTTGTACATATTTTTTCAATTTTCTTAATATAAATAGTTTATCCTTTGCCCAAAAAAAAAAAAAAAAGTATACTCATGAATTTTTGCTAACTGTTATTCATTGTACATCATTTTAAAAGTATAATCATGATTTTTTTTGTAACGATTAACAAGTATTATCAACATATAATTATTTCAAAAATATACATATGAAATTATTATAAAATATTAAAAATACATCACAAATAACTAAAATTATACTAATGGCCATGATAATATCATACATAATCTTTTGGAAGAACCATCATTCAAGGTAGATTTAAAAACAAGATGTTTTGGAAACCTCCTTTAATTAATATATATTTCAAAAAAATAATTTATTATTGTTCTTATTATTATCCAATTTCAATGTATGGGACCCCCTTGTTTGTGGGACAAAGGACCCAACTCTGTGCAACAATTTGACTGCTATGTCTATGGAATAATACATACTCTACCCCCCTTTGGATTTGAACATGTGATCTCTTAGGAGGAAACACATGCTCTTAACCATTAGGCCCACTCAAGTTGTATGCTTCACAAAATAATAATAAATAATAACATCACAAGTATGTGTAGCTATGTTATACCAAGAACGAGTCATGCAAACAAGGCATACAATACCTATAATATGTATCAATGCTCGATACGTGGAATCATATATGTTAGATGGAATGTTATATATATATATATATATATATACCATGGATGATTGCAAAGGTTATATGTATCAAATGGATAAGAGAAAAATAACACCATTCTTTAATGAAGACATAGTGAATGTGACATATACTAAGGATCTCTAATTAATTTCTTGACGAGTAAATAGATACGTGACACTTTATTTCCTTATATATGTGAGAAAAAGAGATGAAAGTTAAGAGATATTTAATCCTTAAAGAGTTAATAGCAAGACGAGTAAGAACAAGTTTTTTTGCACGCTTTTGGATGTGAACATGGGTATGATTAACCTCTCATAACTTGGAATTCTCTATGGATTGAACAATACGATGAGGATATGCCTCAACACATCAGGCTCCAAATTTCTACCATGGAAGCTTAGGATGTCATAAATACTAGCTATGGGCATTGGATTGTAAGGAATTTGATGGGTGATCATTTGATGGACCATGAAGTTGTCCTACAACTTATCGAAGGAAGAGTAGTGAATATGGAGTCCCATTGAGCTCACACTATTTTATATTTGAGAGCCCTCACTAAAGACATGGTAATTAAATTCCAACCTCATCCTCCTCCTCCAGTCTCACCCATTGTGTCATTACTATCAAATTACTTAGACTCTTGTGTTTTGGGCTCTAAAACTCCCATCACTTAGATTTATGGACCTCAGAAATCAAAGGAGGAAGAACTAGGTGATCCAGGGGAGAAAGAAAACACATCAGTTTAAGTGGAGGAAGTTTGAATTGTGACCAACGAAACCACTTCCATATCCACCAAGAAAGTGGAGAATTCATAAAAAGGACTGACACCAGCCTGTATGGTGTGTTCATAAGGTGGGTGTTCCCTCCTTGGATTCCAAAAATCCATCATGATGACCCTTTTAAGTGGGTTGTCAAGGATGACTAGGCTCACAACCAAGTCATAGGGGATGATCGGGCTCACCAAAAAGACCTAGGGAAGGCTTTCTAAGTTTTTACTCTATCAATATTTTCATATTATCTATTGATATCTATGTTGTGCTTCTCAAAGTATTCTAGACTCAAAAACTATGCTCAAACCTATGAGGAGGACCATCTAGTTTCCCCCTCAAGTTTCAATGGTCTCTCCTAGTTTGTGCCATGGTAGTATGGTTTTAGCGTCTCAAATGTACTCTCCTCAAACAAAGTTTGTACATGTTCACCTATGCTTGTATTCTATGTAAGTTTGTGGAAATATAATGAAGATTGTGCTTACTTACAAAAAGAAATTATAATCTACTTGTATTTTATGTAAGTATATGAAAATATAATGAAAAATTTGCTTACTTACAAAAATAATTTATAATCATGAATTGTTTGTAACTGCAATTATTCATTGTATATATTTATTTAACTAGTATTATAATCCAATATATATTTTAAAAATATAAATATGGCACTATCATAACACCTGCAACTAGTATTTTTCTAAATTTGTAACTTATTTTGGTAGGTGGTTGGGAGTCTAGTTGTGTTCCCTATATGTGTCAAAAAAATAGATGTAAGTGGAGTGATCTTTAATCCTTAAAGTGTCATGAGTAAGAGGAGTAAGAAGAAACTTTCTAAACACTTAAGTATTGTTAGGGAAATTAATTATCAACATAGAATCCCCATAAACTTGTAATTGTTTACTTTCTTTATCCATGCCATGTAGTAATAAATGTTTGCAAGAAATATGTTCCACATATTTGTTTGTCCCTAGTGCAAACCATATTTTGACATGGAAGAAATAAGATTATGACAGGAAGAGGATGAATTTTCCTCCTCTCCTTTGTCCCAATTCACAAGAAGCTCCACCAATGTAGACCCATGCCCAAGATCGATCAAGTGATTCTTCTACAATAGCTCTTCAGGTAGCAACACCTTTATCCTAGGGAAAGTGACTAAGAATAATAAGTGATTTTGCTACTACATGATCAAGAGATGATGGGTTGCCTTGAAAAATGGACTTGTTTCATGTCAACCGCACCCCCTATCAAAATCTCAAAGGGGGTGCCTTGAAAGAACAAAAACTGGGATTTGAAAGTGACCACCTCCAAAATTCTTCCAATGGTGATCCTTTGCATGGACTAAACCCCACACCCCCTGCAAAATATCAAAGGGGTGCCTTGAAAGAACAAAAATTGGAATTTGAAAGCTACCACCTCCAAGATTCATCCAATGATGCTCCTTTGCATTGACTAAATCGACCTACTAATGCTGGGTAGATTGACCATATTTATTTGGTGAAGGGCATTCTTGAAAACATGTATGCTCATTTCCTCACTACTTATGGTTCTTGACCTAGAGTGGGATAGCATTAAATCTATGCATTTTCAAGTTTTGGAATTTGAGTTCAGATTAATTTAAGTTGTCATAGTCTGATGATTTTCTAGATGAGAGAGTAGATGACAAAAATAATATTTATAATGTAAATTTCTAGGATTTTCAATGCAAAATCCTATAAAAATGAAAAAAACCAAAACAAAAAACAAAAAACAAAATAATAATAATAATAATATTATTTGGTAGAAGGAAAAACATGAGCTTTAGAATAAGCGATTAATTATTTTTTAGATAACAACATTTTCAAAATAGAAAATTATTATAAACTAAAAATAAAGTAAACAACCAACCAATAAATGGTCATTTAAATTTAACATCATTTAATTAATAAACTTGGACGTGAAATTGGAAAAACCAACACGTTGTCGCACAATATGCCTGCTGGTGTTTTACAATGGCTTATGATGCCATTCACGCCCCAATGGGCAGGAGTTGGGCAGGAGTGAGGACTACTGGAATCGACTTACTTCAAACCTAGTTTAGTTTTTCTGACTACTAGAATTGATTTACTTCAAACCCATGGGATTTCGGTGAACGACTTCTGCAATCCATTTAATTCAGATGCATGGGATTCCGGGGAACGCGTGTCAGTCATGATATCCATCTCATTTAAGCTATCAGGCATCATTAAAGCAGCAACTGACAACCCACAATGCGATCATTATATGCTAACAGTTGTAAACATGCGGACGTGGTCATGACAAAAAAGGCTGAGAAAAGGATTGATAACAGAAAAAAGCGACCATAGAATAGAGTACAGGTAGGTGATCCTTTCTAAAAATAAACTTTCTAAAAATAAAAAAATATACTAAAGAGGAGATCATTAGCAGGTGACTCTTTCTAAAAATGAAAATTACTCAGAAAGGTTCAACCACAATAAAATCGAGAAGCTAAAAGCCTAACAGTTTCAAGAGGATTTGAAAAATTTAAGAAACCTCCATATAATTTCGTTGTTAAATATGGCAAGAGGAGGCACATATATTTTGGTTCAAAGATCAATTTTGTGATATGCAACTACTTAGATGAGGGGTGGATATTTGATCTTTGACGGGCTGAGTCCGTTGGATATCAGATATTTGTGGCAAAGCAGCTGGACATGTGTGGAATAGGAATTTATTGGATATTTGATATTTGTATAGGAGTGGTTGTATTTATTGGATATTTCATATTTGTGGCAGAGCAGCTCGATATGTGTGGAATAGGAGTGGTTGTATGTATGCTTAGATGAACAAACTTGAGATGTGTGAAAGATGAGCGCGAGTAGGGTGGAGGAGATTTTTGGGTTTTCAGATCCCAGTATGCATCTATTTTTGTTTTCTCTTTTGTTGTGTCAAGCATGGCCATGCTTACCTGTTTTAATAATTGTTGTCCAGTATGTGCTTGTTTTTTCTTCTTCATTTGTTTTATATTTTGATTTATTTTATTAACCTCTTGTTCTAAAACGGTGGGAGCAGGAAGTGAAGATAAATTTGAAGTGCAAATGGAACGGAGGAATAGCTTTATCTGTATTTCACGGTCAGAATTAAGAAATCAGCACAAGAGGTATTTCCTGTTGTATTTGTTAGAAACTTAAATTTATAGATAGAAATATAAATAATAGATAATTGAATTACACTTAATGTATATTTTAGAATGATTTAGTGGTTTACTGAGAGAAAAAAAGTAAACAAAAAAAGGTAAATATTACATACTTATCAAAAAATTACTTCACATGTATACCTTCCTGGGTTTGGGAGGACAGAATCCTGATGTTGAATAAACCACCTTCGTCGGATCAGCCCAATTTGTTTTACTATACAAAGTTATGTGATCATGTTCAATTTTGTAAGCGAAACATTGTATTAATATGTCTCTATTTTTGTTTTTGTTTTACTATACAAAGTTATGTGATCATGTTCAATTTTGTAAGCGAAACATTGTATTAATATGTCTCTATTTTTGTTCCTTTAAGGTCCGAGAGAGACATGTGACTTTGACTTTGATGGCTTGGAGAGAGCTAATTAGGCTCCTCCAATCTACCTATCCTCGAGGTTGTGAAGGAGTTAAATCTACTATAAGCAAGTATCACTCATGCATGGCAGGTAATAGCTGCAGACGCAGAGACTATTTGGAGAGTAACGTTGAATGGATGGATTCAATGTTGTAGAAGTGGGGAGGCCAATGGTGGTGTTGACGAATCCAGGCTTGAATTTAATGGGTTGGTACAATTCATTTATATTTGAGGCATTTAATAAATAGATTTCACCTTAATCTTAAAATCCTTGGTTCAAATACTTTTTTCTATTAGTCAAGAGATTATTTTACACAATCCTAAAACTTAGTTCAAAAAAAAATTCCATGCTTTTGGAAACACTCATGAGTTGTATTTTTAGTTTTAGTCTCAATATGCAAAGAATGTAATGGCGTTCAATGTTTGCTTATAATCATGGAGGGTTCCTAACATATGTTTACATGTTTGATTGGAGTCTTTGTTCGCATTTGTTGGGTAAGTCATAAGAAATGAGGTCCTGTTATCACTCAGGTTGTCCCTTGGCTCCTTCAGGGATACGGCCGAGGTAACCATAGACCAGGCTTTGGACTGCCGGTCCTAGCCTACCAGCAGTCAGAGAGGGCTCTCTCTTTGGGATTTTAGTGATCTTAGGCTAGGTATTGAGTACAAAGGGTTTTGTTTTTTCGTGAGGAGAGAATGGTCTCAAGCAGAGAGGCAGTGCATCGAGTGATGAATTTCAAACCATTGGGCATGGAGTCAGAGGAGCGGGACTGCTGGTGTGTTTTTCTTGGTTATGAGGGGGATACGGAGCATATAGCTGCTCATGAAACATTTTTTTGGGTTTTTTGGAAGAGATGAAGCGGAGGCCAGGGATGGAAGGCAACTAAGAAATCTTTGATCCGACTGACCGAGGTGAGGTGGATAGATTTCTACCTAGGAACAATTTAAGATTTTCCTAAATAACAATCATACGTGGATGACAAAAAACTAATATGCTCCCTGAGGTATTCATATTCAAGCTTTAAGTCAGAATAAAAAACATATAGTACGCTTGCAAAAAACTGTGTAAATTGTTGTAAGGCCAATTGTAGTTTAGTCCTCCTTTCTGCAATCGAAAATAGATTTTATCTAGGGACAATTAAGATTTCCTAAATAATAATCGCTCATGGGTGACAAAGAGTTAATATGCTCCGTGAGGTATTCATATTAAAGCTCTCAGTCAAATTGCAAAAATAAAAAGAACTTAGTGTAAATTGTTGTAGGGCTAACTGTTGATTAATCCTCCTTTTTTTGCACTTGGAAGTAGATTTTATCTAGGGACAATTAAGTTTTCCTAAATAATAATCGCTCATGGGTGACAAAGAGTTAATATGCTCCGTGAGGTATTCATATTAAAGTTCTTGGTCAATTTGCAAAAAAGAAAGACTTAGTGTAAATGGTTACAAGGCCAGTTGATTGATTAGTATTCCATTTCTGCAATCGTAAAATAGTGATAATGAAAGTAATATATGAGAACTGATTTTATATAGACAAAGATTTTTTATTAGTCCATACGAGAGCATGAGAATTTTTTGATTACCCTTCAGTATTTTTTCAAAAAAAGAAAGCGCAGTGGACAACCCATTATCTGATCCTTTAAATGATCTTTGATATCTCAGCCAACAAACTTTCAATATTGCAGCTCAAACCAGCTGGATTGGAAGCCTTAAGGAGATGAGGAGTATACAAACAAAATCATTATTTAGCATATCAGCATGATAGTGAAAAGCTCTGTCTAGTAGCTGAAAAAAAATTTCTTGTATAGATGCTAGAACATGGGCAGATTCACCGAGATAAGAGGCCGAGGGAAATCAACATTCAATACCAGTTCAGAGGAAAACATAGAAAAAATAGCAGACCTTGAGCATAGAGTGAGGTACAACAAATTCTATACTAATCTTTCTAGCTGCTACTTAGATGGCGATATGAACATATTATGAGCGTAAAACATAAAGAAAAAACAGAGATGAGAGGCACTTATTGATTTATGTGACAGCCTCATAATTCCGTAAGGCCCCTCTAAACACCAAGACACAGCACACAGTCCATTTCCAAGGAAAACTCCCACAGTCTTTGATTAATGAATCATACTGGATATACAGGACTAATCTCTATCAGAGTTCATCGACCAATTCTTACTTTTTTTCTCCCCCTTTAGACTGACTATGGGGTGGTTTATATAGTGAGGGAATTAGAGCATTCCTTTGAACAGGTGTCACGGGAAAAATATTAAACAAAATATCTCCCGATCATATCTAAAAAATATCTAAGAATTAATGCTTTTAACTCATCGCTAGGCTGGGAATTAATGCATATATATCTGAATAGAGCTGTGCTAAGGCAGCTGGCAGTTTTGGTTATGTGACTAAGTGTTGTGCTTTGAATACTCCGGTCTGCATCCTTCAGGTGGTTCTGCTGCTTTTATGTGGCCTCTTTGTCGGTTTGCTGAAGTTGCTTTGTTGTCGTATCGGGCATTTACTTTCCTGCCAAACTACTTCAGCTGTTCAATCGCCCCTGACTTATCTCCTGTGCTCATTCAATACAACGTCCAGGTGTATTGGTTTGGTTTATCTGGCTGTGACACAACACTTCCAGATCTCTTTTAAAAACAGAGCAGGCTTCCAGATTGCCCGCTTACACCAACAGTGATTGCCTGTGTGATGTGCGCATCATTTTATTTTTGCCTGAGATGATCTTGCTGTATGTTTCATTTTGCCTGAAGATGATTTTGTTGTATGTGCCATATTTTGTCTGAAGATGATTTTGCTGTATGTGCTTGCCTGAGATGATTTGTGCATTTTTTATTTTCCCTGAGTCTGCTTGCTGATGTATGGTGATTGGCTGAGTGATGTGCGCATTTTTATTTTGCCTAAGTCTGCTTGCTGATGAATGGTGATTGCCTGAGATGATTTGCGGATTTTTATTTTGCCTGAGTGTGCTTGCTGATGTATGGTGATTGGCTGAGTGATGTGCGCATTTTTATTTTTCCTGAGTGTGCTTGCTGATGTATGGTGATTGGCTGAGTTATGTGCGCATTTTTATTTTGCCTGAGTGTGCTTGCTGATGTATGGTGACTGGCTGAGTGATGTGCGCATTTTTATTTTTCCTGAGTGTGCTTGCTGATGTATGGTGATTGGCTGAGTTGTGCGCATTTTTATAGCTGGGATTATAACCTTCATCTACAACTCGGTTTGTGAACCGCTCTGTTACTTGATGACCAATTTCTTTTGTTTTAAGACGTTCAAAGACCTCTTTCAGCATTATATCTGCAATCTCCTTCACCTCTGTCTTTGTGAGCTGTCTAAACACAATCATCTCATCTAGTCGATTCAGGAACTCAGGTCGAAAATATTGCTTCTGCTCTTCATTTACAAGACTTTTGATCTTTGTGTAGCTGCTGTCTTTCTCATCGTAATCAAGCTGGAAACCAATTCCACGGCCTCCCTTCTCAATCACACTACTACCGACATTAGAAGTCATGATCAAAAGGGTATTCTTGAAGTCCACAGTCCGTCCTTTACTATCTGTCAGTCTTCCATCTTCAAGAATTTGAAGCATCATATTGAAGACGTCTGGATGAGCCTTTTCCATTTCATCAAAAAGGACCACCGTATATGGGCGTCTCCTAACAGCTTCAGTTAGTTGCCCTCCTTCAGTGTAGCCTACGTATCCTGGGGGTGAACCAATCAACTTGGAAACAGTGTGCCTTTCCATGAATTCACTCATATCTAGCCTTATCATTGCCTCCTCTGAACCAAAATAGTATGTCACACACTCCCTGATTTCATCTGCTTCAGCAAAAACATCACAATTTTTTCCACGAAAGGCTTTGCAATGCTTCTTCATAGTGCATGCGTGTATTCATTTTAAAAAAGAACGCTTGCATTACCTTCATTATTTCCATGGATACATGAAGTGATAATGGAACCAAGTAACCATACAGCAGAACACCTGTAAAGAACTGTAAAATTCTAGCCAAACACCTATAAAGAACTGTAAAATTCTAGCCAAACACCTGTAAAGAACTGTAAAATTCTAGCCATAAAAAAATTGTCCTTTTTAAATTGAGCAGACTCTATGCTATTCTTTCCATGTGCATCGTCAAGTCGCAAATATGTTTGGTTCTGGTAGTCCTTGGACAGCAATATCGACAATGCACCACTGTAAACAAGTGACAATATGATAAGAGGTAATGGCTGGAATATAATCACTTTTTACAAACACTATCCTTCTGAACACATGGTTTGTTCATTTGGGTATAATCTTGTCCTCCACATGCAAACAGAGGGTGCTGGTGCCTTTTGCCAAGGTTGGGATACAAAACCCCAAAACTCCACTCAACATATATATATATATATATTTTTTAATGCACATGAACACAGCTATATACATAAACAGACCACTGATCACTTCCAAAGTCCCATTTCACAACGAAAACAGAACTAAAGGTTGATAGCCCTTTGTAGTAGTAGCAGAAAAATGTCGAGCTAGTTATGGTTATATTTCAACCAATGGAGGGGATATGTATTTAGGGGGATCTCGTATAAAAAAAATTTTTTAGTATGGGGAGGGAAAAGATAACTGGGATTTAGATAATAAGTTAGAAGTCAATATGTAATTTGATTCAGAGAGCGCTAAGGATAGGAATCTTAGGCTTTTGAAGGGGAAAACAGGATCTTTTTAAGCGGATTAGGGGAAGTTAGTGAGTGTTTCGAGGGAAAAAGGGAAATTCAGACATGCCTCGCTTGAGCTCCTCCAATTTGAAACTGCCTTATGCTTGAGAGGCGAATGGATCACACACTTGAGAATAATGAAACGGACCCCCAGCCGTGTTTCTGCCACCATAACGCTACCTACCCGTCCTACTCTCCTAACATTTTTTCTTCTTTTGGCTTGGGTGCCTTTGAACTAGTACCCCCAGCCTTTCAGTCTTTCTTTCAGCTATCCTCCTATCTGAATCGAACCTTGTCTCTTCCGGGGCTCATATTAAGCTGATGAGCACCCTGGTTTCTCTACCTATTTACCAATCCGCCAAGTTTTAAGTTTGTTTGGCCAGATATTCATCTCTATATTCTAAAGCAAGCAATTGAAACCCCGGGAAGCCAAGCTTAAACTGTTTGGCCTTCCCTTGACTGACAACTCTTCAAAATTTGAATGACTCATCTAAATGCAACTCTCTGAAATATGGAACCTTTGCAGTAAAAAAAGATGACATATTCGGCATGCAAACCGTCAATCATGAAATATGAACCCCTATTTGCAATAGGAGGCTAACAGTGGCTCCACTTGGGGATGGCCTTTTTCTCGTGAAAAGCCAAGAACAGCAGGTCAGACTGCCTTGATCATCTATCGCTGCTGCAGACTGTAACATTCCCTGGTTTGGCCGCTCAAATGACCTGATTTTTTCATCCAGTTGATTATGAGGCTCTGCACTCAATGTCACAACTAAAAAAGTAAGAAGAAAAAATTCCAATACTTTTCAGCTAGTTAAGCATAAATTTCTGAAAGTTACATGGTAACTGTCTCTATCCAGTTGCCCACTGTGAAGGCAGGCATATCACTGATTTTTAACAAGCCTTAGCATTTCCTCTTTACCTTCAGACATTGCAGCTGCACATTTGAACTAATCAGCTGCCTGGAAGAGCTCCCTGTATGAACATTATCTTGTCGATGTTCAGTTGATGCATATGCTTCTTGTTGCAAAGAATTAGTTTGTGAAACATAGCATGAAACAGAGATACTTGTGACAGTGGAATAATCTATGCTTCCATTAGAATCATCTTTTAAAGTTGTACTCTCCATCGGAGAATGCATAGGATAATCCTTATACAGAAGGTTTTCTAGTGTGTCTGCCCATTCCCTGTCAATATATGTGCTTTGAGCGGGGCTAGTGATACTTGTTTCGCCCATATCACTAAAAGTTCTCTCTCCTCCCTTTGCAGCCATTTCCTGATGTAATCTGGGTTTATGTCAAAGATACTACCATGTATAGCTCTTCTTTTGGCAATCTGATGACGGAAGTCTTTAGGTGACCTGATGTACGTTCCCCTATGCATTCTCACTAGATACAGATTTCTGAAGGGAAGCAGAACTCTGTACAATAGGCATGCTAGGATATTGACCTCCACTGGATACCAGAACTTCGGTCAATGTAGCGGGATTTGTAGAAAAAACCTTGAGAATGAAATAAAGCAGCCTTATTTGTATATTGGCGATAATCTCCAGCATTGTGACATGACGGGTCGGATATTCCCATAGAATCCATAGGAGACAGAGGTGATATGGGTGTGCTATGGTTGTGTTATTTTGCTTCCCTGCATATATGTCATTCTCGCTGTTTGGATGCTCAGACGGATCTAGAGGTTTTAAATATGGACATGCTATTCCACGCTCAGCAACAAAAAACACTATTTACTTCAAAATCTTTCATGCTCTACTATGTCTTTGTCAAAACAATGGCATAAAAGGTGCACATCCCAGGACCCAGATTATAAATTTGAAATCTTGTTTTATTTGAACCTTGGAATACAATTGACGTCGAGAGATACAGTTTGGGGATAAGCAAAGGCAACAAGAATCTGGTTTAGTGAAGAAGCCTGTATTTGTCTGGTTTGCAACACGCCTTTGTGAAATCAGAATTTGATTTATCTTTTTCTTTCAGCGATAGTTGACCAAGGAGAACTAAGCCTTCCAAGGCTCTGTACTTTCGAGAGATATCAATTGATCGATCCAATTCCCTTGGTAATGGACGCAAAGATGATGGCAACTGGCCCCGTTGGCAAAGGAAACAGCGCAAAGATGATGGCAACTAGCCCCGTTGGCAAAGGAAACAGCTGCACATGGCTTTCTTCTTTCAACAGCGTCTGTCAATGTCGTTGCACAGAAAATAAACCAAATACTCCAGGACGTCATGAACCCCTTGCGTGCCTCTAACTATATGATATCCGCCTGACGTAAAAATTACTTCTGTGCATTTTGCCTGGAATAGGAGACGTGGGATATGTTATTCTATAACTAGATGTCTCCAAAGCCTGTGCTCAAAAACTTTTAATATGTTGAAGAAATTTATCAGCGTTTAGACCAGTTCAAGGATGAAATGAGAATCTTGAGCATACAACTCTTTGTGAAAGACAGTGTAATGCACGACTCCAACGAGCATGCTGCTTTTTCAGGAGAAGTGACTCATTATGCTCAACCTCCAAATCTAACCCAATTTCAGCACGTCAAACAGCTTCAAATTTTGTGTCTGAAATACATCAAGTGATTTTTCTTTTGTCTTTATTGTATCTAAATTTGAGAAATAGCTACCTTCCAATCTATGCGTACTATTTTTGCTTTATGTATCAAATTGATCATTGTTCTTGACAGTAATCTTTAGTTCATGGCATTCTTCAGACATGTTAGAATGTTCTGTATCAAGAAAAAAAATATTGATAATTCTTTATCTAATTAATAATACCCATGGGAAGACCCAGTTCATGCAGTATAACACGTTCATCATAGCCAGCACATTCCTGTAAAAGTACTTGGGACGCATCTGCTGCTACAGTACTCAATCCTGACAAAAATATATTTTCAGCAAAGGTGCGGAATTCTTCAGGTATACAAATAAGGCAGTCCAACATAAATCTGGCAGCAACCCTGGGAGCCTGAGTGTCTTGATCAACCTTCTGAGATCTGTCATTGTAATCATGTAGAATATGTGGTTTTTCCAAACCGATGCATGCACAGAAATATCATGAACATTCATCTCCCTCTGCTGATATTTCTTACAGTTAATGCAATTTTTTGCTTTATTCAAGGCCATAAACAGTTGTAGAATCAAAACAGTCTACACAATTTTTTACCAGTATATTTGCTGCTCTTCCTTCACTAGTGTCTGGCTTGATATATGAAGCTACTTTCCAGGCAAATGCAGAAACTATTACTTTCCAGCTCTCAGCGTTAAAGACTCATGAACTTTTTTGATCACACCAAGGTTAATTTGAGGCATAAGCCTGGTTTGAAAAAATCTAGAATATATGGACTGATACCAGATAATGAAATGTGTTTGGATGTAAAAATTTGAAGGGCTGTTTGTAGAAAAAGGGAAACAAAGTTTTACAAATATCAAGATTTAGCATTAACATGTTTGCATATCGGAGAAAAACTCCTCATGCCAAATCTGGAGCTGATAGTTTCATGCTAAAAGTAAACAGTCTTCTCAACAAAACAATGGAATGTAAATGGTAGCCTGGTGTTCTAGCAGGTCTGAGAGTGGTGCATTTGGAGGTCTAGGATCTATTCAACATAACTACCACTGCAAATGCCATTTACCCCTTTTACTCTAGCTTACAAATGAGTGAAAAATGAGGTGCTTTTGAATCTGCGGATATAAAATAATTGTAAGCATGATCCCCAACAGATGAGTTCAATGGAAGTAAAGAAAAGAAAGCAGAGACGCTGAAGATCCATTGGATAAATGTGATAAAAGCAAATGACAGCATTTTTTCCAGAATTGTGTTGACTGCGGCAG